>VZTD01004439.1:2309511-2337245 GCA_013397725.1 Rhagologus leucostigma
TCCTTGGTGTCAGCTGCAGCGAGCAGACAGTATGCTGGCTCCTTCCCGAGGAGCGAGCCCCAAACAAAGGGGTGGAAAAGCGTTGGCGGAGGCAAAGGATGAGAGAGGGACCTCTGTATAGGTTCCAGCTGGTTTATTGCAGGTAGAGGGTCTAGAGATAAGACCAGGCTGAAAGATCCAGTGACGAAAGGCAAGGGATCGGGGAATACACAGGGTTTTATACGGGGGTGGAACAAAGGGAAACAACCAATGGGGCTTGGCTGCGGAGGAGGAGACAACAGGGGAATAACCAATGGGGATAACTTAGGGGAGGGAATTACATGAACCAACCAATGGGGCATCGAAGAAACGTGAACTTTCCAGAACCAATACATAAGCAATTAGGGGAAATGCATAAACATGAATTTATACATAAAACTGGACGGAGAATTCCTAAGCCAAGAACTTTGAAACCTATGAATTAAAAACCACTGAGAACATATGAACCTGCTGTAACTGAGGGACGAGAGTTAAGCCTCTGTGTTCTTGAGGCCTGTCCACCAGTTCTTGGACTGCGTGGCCACAGTGGCCACTGCCACGTGCACTGCAACAGTGAGGCCTTCCTACTTTTTGCTGAGGTTGCTGGGGAGGCAGGGGTAAAGGATCAAGGCAGTGCTAGTTGTAGCTGCTGGATTTGTGGTTTTGTGGTTTCAGTGGAAGGCAAACAGGTCACAGAGTGCTGCCATTTTTGCTGCTGGCATACAGTCTTGTCAGTGGAAGGTGAAACATGGTGGGATTCTGCTGGTAGGTGCCTCTCCTCCACTCAAATAGTAACATCCTAAGGACCATATTTGTTCTGTGTTGGGCAAGATTGCACCACCTGAGAATGGCCTGCTGGCAGCCACCTTCTAATGGATGGCTTTACATCATTTTCTGTTCTCTAGAGATGATGTTGTTTGGCTGGTTTGCAAAGAGTGGTGGCAGATGTCTTAGGTTTATATTATCTAATTGTTTGGACTGCATTAAGCTGTATTAACATACTGTACAAGCAGCTCTCATCCGCTTCAGTGGGTACATAGATCCATACATCCCTTCAAGACTTAAACAGGTTTGGAAACATGGAATGAAGTGATTTCAGCTATAGAAAAAATGGTGAAGGAAAGTGTTTCAGTAACGCTTGTAGGGGAGGTGTCTATGTGTAGGCTTGAGGGTTAATTGGAAAGTCTGGGTAGGAGCTGCTTCTTGTTTAAGTACTGAAGTATAAATATTAAATATATGAGTACTGAAATATTAAAAAAATTTAAAAGCCAGGCTGAATTCACTTGATTAATTTTAAATAAAAGTGTATTTGATCTGTTTTCTTACTGATGAAACGCCTGTTTCAGAGCTGTGATCAGTGTGGTATCACAAGCAAAGTGGAATAGAAATAAATGTTTCTTTTTTGTTTAAGAGAAACAGTGGCACATTAAAGAGAATGTGTGAAGAATATTTATCTCAGCTGCAAATATTATTGAAATATTTCATAATCATAAACTCCTTTGAAAGATTCAGTGCCCTCATGTCTCAAAGTCTGCTTTGGCAGCATCTTCTATTTTTGCATCATGTCTAAAGATAGAGTCAATGAAATGACATCATTGGCAGTGTTTATATGCTCGTTAAGTGACAGTGACGTGGTATCCTTCAGACGCAAGTCCTATATACCAAAACAAATCAATGGATTTTCTATGTTTGCTTCTCTCACTTCTCTTCTGTTATTTTCTGTAATTTTTTTTTTATATTGCTTGTGACTGTGAAGTGGGATAAGTGCATTCCAGTGCTAAATTCCTACCCTACACATTCTTTTCCCGTGGGTTTCTGTGCTGGAGTGCTGTCTCCGAAAGGTTCAAGAGTGCTTTGTTTTTCAGTTTCATGTTCTCAGACTGTTCTTTCTGTTTTGATACTTGTAGAAACTTAACCTCTTATTTCTGTGCTGGCAGTATCCTGACGTTTGCCTTAGTGCTGTGACAAATGTTCAACAAGCTGGCATTAAAAATGCAGCATGGCATTGGCAGCCCTTGGTGCCTTACCTTGACCTCTGAGGTGCCTGAGATGAGTTACCAGGCATCTGTCATAAATTGTATTTTGTAGTTGTATGCAAACAATGGAGAAGTTCCAATTTAATGTAAGAATAAGCATAATTTTACAGTTGAAAGCTGAGCTCTAGGCAAAACCACTTTCATTGCTCCCAAATGAGAAGCTTGGGGGGTTTCTTTCTGATGAAGTGAAAGTGTAGCAGCATGTGTCTTAAGTTGGGTGATCATGCCTAGTTTACAGCTCAGTCTTCTAAATACCACAAATCATACCATTTTAAAGAAATATGTATATAAAACCAAAAAAAAAAAACCTAGGCATATGCCAGTTTCTATACAGACTACATTAAAAATTCAGTTTGCCTTTTGCTGTGCATAAGAATAAAGGGTTTGTTTTGCATCTTGGATGTGATTTTCTTTATATGTTCCATTTGAATTTTCATAAAATGGCACTAACTCTCAAATAAGGACCCTTCCAGGTTTTGGAAGACAAATTTTTATAAGCAGAGGCAGTTACTCTTTTTTCTCTCTTGGTCTCCTGTTGTCTTTTTTTTAATTTCATTTTTTTTCCTACCCTATTGGGAATACCAGAGTCCACAAATATTTAGGAAATGTTAAATCTTACACAATTATATCTTTTTTTTTTAATACACGTTGTTCAAACAACGACATGAAATGCCTCTGTGTTTCTGTAATGTTGTGATCTTCAAAACAGAGAAAGAAAAAAAACCCTTTTAGAAATAAAGGGGGGAAAAATCTTCTGAGAAGAAAAGCAGCACCAAATATCATCAGATAAAAGTTTTAACTCTAAAGCATTTCAAAGCAGTGTTTGTTAGACTAGACAACATGCAGAAAGAAAAACACATCCAAGATCAATTACTGAGTTAGTCTTGATGTAAAAAGTCTTCTGAGTTTTTCCAGCTGTGCAGGATCCCATCTTTGTGATCACATCTTTTTCTGTACAGTGTGTGCTGGGTGGGAACATCAGCATTATCATTGCTTTGGTGTTTGTTTCTGATTCCTTTGCCTGCTCAGATCTTAGCAGGCTGCAGCAGTGTTCTTGCCCACACAAGCTGTCACTGTAGCTGTCATTTTGTGTCCACAGCTAATGCTTTGCCTGGGATTGTAAATAAATTTGATGTACAGAGCTGCTTCTTAATATTTAGGATTTTCAAGCAGAAAGCTACTTGGGATTTTTGTGTAAGATTGTAATACTTTTTCCACATGCATTCTTTATTCCTTTTTCGTTATTAGTCATAGGGGCTTCTTTTTCCTTAGCAATCCTAGTACTGTCTGGTGCTGTGTCCTCCAGGTTCTTCTGTTAGGTGTTGAACTATAACCAGAAACCCCCACAAAGCCCAAGTCAGATACCCAGCACACTTGAAAACCATTCTTAGAAGGAGGTGGAGGAAATGGAAGGCTTGAAGTCCCTCTGTGCAGAGGAGGGGTATTGACCTTCTTGGCCTCAGTAGCTGCCTGGCAGAGTCTCCCAAAAGGATCTGGGCTTGAGGTGCCCAACAGCTGGACAGAGCTTAAGGGTTGGGCAGCTCGAGTGTGCTGAGAGACAGAAGTGATGAGATGCTTCCTGTCTTTCAGTTTAGTTTTTCTTCTGGTTGGACAAAATGGGCATGAAATACCATTAAAGTTCACCTTAAGAATAGGATGATTTGAAATATTAAAATGTTCTAGGACTGTGTCAAGAAAATGCTGTGAAAGAGCTGATACAGTTACTTGGCAAGGCCCTGGAATGAAGTAGAATCAGAGAAATCATTGGGCAGGAAACAACTATTTTGCCAGATGAATTTTCAGATGGGCCAGTTCTTGGTGGTGCTCCGTGGCTGGCATGGAAGGAGTGTGCCTGGGATGGCCTTTTTTTTCCCTGCCCATAGCAATGCTGTTCATAATGCTCTTGTTTAAATAACAGTTGTGTTGTAGGCCTGCTCCTACTGTTACAGTGTCTAAGTGTACACCTTTTTAAAAAAGGGAAAAAGGAAAAAATTGTGCCACTTGGCCACTCGGGCCAATCCAACCCTGGAAAAATTACTGAACTCTCACATTCATATTATTAATTTTGATCAGTTGTTTCAAAGGAATTTAGCACACTTCTTCCTAAAGAAATGATTTTTTTGCCAAATGTATATAGTTCCTGGTCTGAAAACACGTAGGTAGTCTTCTCCATAGCACTGTTCTTTCTGTGTTGGGCCTGTGGGCTTTCTGGACTTAGAAAGGAGTCTGATCCTTAGGAGCTGCTGAGGAAACCTGATACTGAGTCCTATTCAATGTGCTATATCTAGAGTTGCCATTTTTTCTTGGTATTCCATGAGTAGTCATAAATAGCAATGCAAACACAGTGTCTTTGAAACAGTATTTTATTTTTGGAAAAATGAAATTACATAGTGTCAGGAGTTGTTTTAATTAGCTATATAAGTACTTACATGTTGTCAATTTTGGTACCGTTTCCTTTTAAATGAGGATTGTATTTAAAGGAAATGGAGGGGAGGCAATAACCTTCATTTGAAAAAGGACTTTTACAGGAAACTGCATGTTTTATGTCTTAAGGGTTATTTTGAAAGCTGCAACATCCATAGAAACAGGATAGCAGGCTTTGAAGTGAAAGCATATGCCAACCCAACAGTGGTGCGTTGTGAAATCCATCACGGCCAGACTGGAGGAATCTATGTGCATGAAAAAGGAAGAGGACAATTCATAGAGAACAAAATCTATGCAAACAATTTTGCAGGTGTTTGGATTACCTCAAACAGTGACCCGACAATAAGGTATTGTTTTCCTCATTGATGTTTCACTATGTAGAAGAAGAAGAGATTTGATGGGGATGGGATAAGTGCACTTTAATTTAATTTAATTACGAGGAGCTGTAAATACTCCTCTGTATGCAGAAATGAAATTTCTGTCTGTGTTCAGTTGAACTGCATTTTTCATTTGTGTGTGCACTTAGAGGTAGGTCTTTCTCAAAGCAACAGAACATAAGTTCTTTATTTTAAATCTGAATGGTATACAGTCCTGGCCACTACATACATATGTAGTATTTACAGTGTATTAGAATCACTTCATAATGTGGATTTTTTTCTTTCTTAGGGGCAATGCAATTTTTAATGGGAATCAAGGTGGTGTTTATATCTTTGGTGATGGAAGAGGCCTTATTGAAGGAAATGACATTTATGGTAAGCTGATTTGCTTGCTGCATATTGATTTCTGAGAAAAATGGATGTGTAAGTTGTATTAAATAACACTTTTGTTGACAGGTAATGCATTAGCAGGAATACAGATTCGAACAAACAGCTGTCCCATCGTTCGACACAACAAGATTCATGATGGTCAACATGGAGGAATTTATGTAGTAAGTGCAGCCTACAGACAGGCACAAACTTGTGTTCTGTTTTGGAAATGTTGGGGGAAAGTACCCTGTGTGAAATTGTTGTGCTTACGATGCTTGAATTTCTTACATTATAAACCATGTTCATGGTAAGAGACTGAAGCTACTGCTGCTGCTATTTAAAAGATGAAGGCTTTTATGAATGCCACTAAATTATTCCTATTACAGAGTAAAATATTTAAAATGGGATAGATTACAGAATTTCATCATTGCTTGGTTGAAAGCTTTGTGAAAAGGCTTCGTTTTGAAAGGCTTTGTGATGACACAGTAATATGTCATCATTTAAAAAAAAAGTCTGTTCAGCTCTTTTGGAGTGTAATGTGTTTACCACTAACCTCAGAGAAGATTTTTTTTCTACTGCCTTCAGGATGATAGAAATTGCAATTGTTGTATTGAAAAAAAGTGGGGAATAAAGCACAATTCCCATCGTGTGCAAGGGCTCTGCTAACTGAACTGAAAGAGATGTCAGGTTCCCTTAAGCAATACCAGATTTTGAGAAATACGTGTCTGTGTTTCTGCCAAAGGTTACCTAAGGTCCAGCTAACGCTGCAAGTGTGCAGCTTCATCTCTTCATTGAGTAAATTTAACCAGAACAGCTTCTTCCCCTGACTGAGAAAACTGTTGTTCGACCTCTAAGCCCAGACATGTGGTGGGGATGGTGACCTTCAGAGCCATGCCAGCTTTTTGTCCATCTGGGGGACAGGGCTGGGTGTCGGTTTAAGAACCATGAGTCAGGGCTTTCATGTGAGTGCACAGCACTGGGGAGGCGCCTCTCCTACCAACAGCCAGCAGGCATTTGCAAATACCACTGCAGAGCCTTGAAACAGAATGATTTACAGGCAGGGTGTTCTTTGTTTCGTGGCAAACATTCAAAATCATGATACACTGTTATTTAAAAATGTGAAAAAACTTACTCAGATGGAAAGGAATTACTTTGCTACAAAGAAGCCAGGGGTGGGAGGGATGGGTACAGCAGGAGAAAGAGTATTGGTGATTAGCAGGTTTTCTTAACTCTTAAACCGTCTTGTATTTAGCATGAAAAAGGACAAGGTGTGATTGAGGAAAACGAAGTTTACAGCAATACACTGGCTGGAGTCTGGGTGACAACAGGGAGCACTCCAGTGTTGAGGAGAAACAGAATACACAGTGGGAAACAAGTGAGTTTTGCTCTGTGGTTACAAGGGGGCCACAGAAAAGAAAGTCCTGTGGTTTTATGCCTCATTACTTTGGAACTAATAATATAATTCTTGATGTGTTAGGTTGGAGTTTATTTTTATGACAATGGACATGGCGTGTTAGAAGACAATGACATCTATAATCACATGTACTCAGGGGTTCAGATAAGGTAACATTTATTCTGATTTTATGCCAAAACAGACGTAGTTTGTTATGTGCTCTATTGTGTCTTTTTAGCTGTTCTTGTCATTTTGTTTATAAAAATAACTTCTTTTGAAATCCAATATGTCTGAATACCCTCTGCTTTAACCTACAAGAAAGTTACCACAAATACAGCCTGGGTATTGACTGGAATGTGTGGCCCTTGAAGTCTGTAAAGCTAAAGTATGTTTGCATGTTTGGAAAGAACCATATTTTACTAAGATTTTTAAGCAATGAGGTCCATGGGGCAGTTCTTTATAGGTGTTTGAGATGTTTGGCCTTGACTATAAAAGACTTCTTTTTAATGATTTTTAAATGACTTCTTTGCTTACATTTCACTCTAGAACTGGAAGCAACCCCAAAATTAGACGCAACAAGATCTGGGGTGGTCAGAATGGTGGTATTCTTGTCTATAATTCTGGTAGGTTTGTTTTTCATGTTTATCCAGAATTGTTTTGTGTTCTGTGGTGTTACATTATCTTCTCATTTATTATACTCTTTGATTTTACTTTTTTTCCACCCTTCCTTCCATTTTAGGGCTTGGATTTATAGAAGACAATGAAATTTTTGATAATGCAATGGCTGGTGTATGGATTAAAACAGACAGTAATCCTACACTAAGAAGAAATAAAATCCATGATGGAAGAGATGGAGGCATCTGTATATTTAATGGGGGAAGAGGTAGCTTTTTCCCTTACTGTTTTACACTGAATATTCTGGATAACAGTTAAATTTCAGTTTAAGCAGTGTTCTTTTTGAAGTGCTCTTTAGAAACACAGCTCATGTCTTCTGGAGTGATAAAATAGTTATAGCGAACATACCCTAATGCTTTTTAGCCTTAATTACATTAGTAATACTGAAATCTGTGGGAGACAGAGAGCTAATTAATCTCACCCAAGATAACTGTTAGATTGCTGCTTAGGACAGTCCTTTTATCCCATTTGCTTTTGTAAGCTTTGCCATTTGACTGAAACACAGTATTGAATTCAAGTCATGTAGCCAAAATCATGCACCTGAGTACTTCAGGTTCTGCCAGAGTGTCCAAGATTCAGGGGGAAAAAAACCACACATCTTTAAGGAATCTTTTGTATGCTTGTGTATGTAGAAGTGGTCCCTGTGTGAAATCCCCTGATTGTTGTGTGTCCTGATAACAGCTTCTGATATTCTGTAGATAATCACTTGCTCTAAGTGAGCTTTAATTTTAAATCAGTGTTTTAAAGTAATCCTGTCCTGGTATAACAAAAAAATGCAAGTGAAGCTTGGCTTTGGCAGTCTGCTCATTTTAGAAGACAAGAACAGAGAGATGTTATAAAAATTAAAGAAAAATTTGGAAAGCAGAAAGACTTAGTTTTCTGCATTGGTGCCTATGATCCCAAATTCCGTGCTGTGTATTGAAAAAATGCACTTCCAAAATTATACACTGAGAATTACTTTAAACTGGTATCACTGATGTCAGTGCTACGGGTGTGTATTCTCCAAATGAAAGGTGTTATTAGCAGGATTGTGACACATAAGATCCTTTGAAAATATTTCACAGAAAGGTTACAGGTCAGAAAATGTTCCCAAGCTCAAATGTCACATTTGTTGGTCTGTCATAGGTCTTCTGGAAGAGAATGATATCTTCAGGAATGCTCAAGCTGGTGTTCTTATCAGCACCAATAGCCACCCTGTGCTAAGGAAAAACCGAATATTCGATGGGTTTGCTGCAGGTTTGTGCTGTTTAAATCAAATTTGGAAGCTTGGAGTGAGCTCTTCACAAAGCTTTCTCTGAGTTTTCTTACCCCATGGTATTTAGACATTTTAAAAGAGACTGGGATATCCTTCAGTGTATTCTAAAAGTCATTTGAGAATTCAGAATTGTAGTCAGGGTATGTTTACAGCAGTCTTGAAATTACAGCATGTTGGGAAATGACACATATTCTGTCTTCTTTTTTTTTTTTTTTTTTTGTGAAATACTTTCCATTATTTTATTTTAGAAGCAATTGGTAAAGTTGTCTAGGACATATTCATAGTTGATGTGCTGGATGCTGGTATGAATATCTTAGCACTGCTTTAAAACCTAGGAAATGGAGCAAATACTCATTTTAAAGAGATTTGAATTGCATCTCAAGTTCAACTTTCTCACTCCACAAAGTTGAAAAATTATAAAAACGAGCATTTCTTGTTCCAAAAGAGATGAAGAATGTTTAACAGTGATTTTTTGCAATTTTACTGTTTAATCATCGCAGTTTCATACATCTTGCATTCCATTCCATTTCAACTAAAATTGCATTCTTGAGTTTTCTCCCATCTTTCTTTCAGAAGAAGCAAGTTTTCTGAGAAGAGCCTCTAAAGGTGTTGTTTCAGTGTGGTGGGGGGGAAGGATAGGTTGCTGTCAAGAGCAGTCCCGGACAAATGACTTGGAAGACACGGGTTACTGATAAAAGCTAAGAATTAAAGAAATGAATTTTAGGTGCCCATCTTGAGAACTTTTTTTAAAAGATATTTTAAAAAGGGTAAGGTATGTGCACAAGAACTTGCAAATGTTCATGAGGATGACAGCTCTAAGCACCCAAAAATCATATCCCCTTTGAAAATATACAAGATCATAGTACCATTTTATTATCAGATAAACTAGTAGTGTGTTGTTCCTCCTAGAAACCATGCATGCCAGCTGTAGCTCTTTGAAAGGATTCAACAGCAGCACTTTAACCTCAGTTTTATAACAAATTACAGTGCAGTTTTGTAGCTATGACATTTGCCTTTCTTCCCCTTGAGTTTATGATGGCTCAAAAAAAAACAAACAACCAACCAACCAAGCTGTAGATCATGAGAGAGGTACAAATGCACAACCACCAGGGATTTAACTTTGCCACTCTTTTTTCTCTCCTTTGTTCCCCTGACCCACTAAAGGGATTGAAATAACAAATCATGCGACTGCAACATTAGAAGGCAATCAGATTTTCAACAACCGCTTTGGAGGTTTATTTCTAGCATCTGGTGTCAATGTCACGATGAAAGGTGAGCCCCAGTCCTCCTGGCTTGTGTGTGGTCACTTGTTTGGTGCTGGGTGTTGGGTTTATTGTACCCTTTGGGGCTCACAGTTGGTACCACCTTAGGCTGAGTTATGACTAAGGTTCAGGTGAAGGTAATGAGCCACATTAAGCTGTGTTAAGATTTTTAGACAAACAGACACTTTCAAAGGTAACTTAAGGTTTTGCTGTCATGTTAAAACTGTGATAAGCTCTTCTGTCTCGAAATCACTTCTGAACTGGTTCCTCATCTTTGGATGTCTCAGATTCCAGTTCTGAGTTAGTACAATGTTAAGTCTTTTTCTCACATATCCAAAAACAAGTGTCCAGTAAAGAAACACGGCTCACTTGGCTTCTAGGATCTAAAAGCATGAATAATCACAATCCCAAACCACTTTTTTCAGAAAATATGAACAGTTTACATACATAAAATTCCCTTGTATAGTGGGGAAGTATGCATGAGACAGGATCCTCTTGGACAAGATGGGAATGATGGTTTGAATGCCAGACAGCTCCAGGAGGTTATTCTAGAAGAAAAAGGTTCCATTTGCAGGATTTTTACATACTTGCCTGTAGCTGGTAAACCTTTTCCTGTGGATGCTTTGCACCCCTTAAAACACAAGCTCTGGCTCCCTGCTTCCCAGCTCCTGGGCTTCCTGATGGCATCCGTCAGTGCTGTGATGCTGCTGGGAGTGGGCAAAACTTTTTGAGGTGCACTTTGGGACTAGACAGAAGATCAAGTAGTTGAGTAACAGAGGGGATTATCAAATTCATTGTACCTTGGACACATCTTTGAAGTACTGGAGCTGCTCAGACGTAATTTCCACTTCCATTGTGTTGGAAAGCTCCTTATTCTTAAACTTTCCTGGGGAAAGAGCCATCCTTTTCCTCTTTCTAAGGGATGTGTAAAAGGCCATATAGTAAATCAGAGGCTTTCAAACATTGGGTTTCAGGCTCCTCAGCAGAAAACTTAAGCCTGCTGGGAAGGCTTGTGTGTCTCTAAGCATTTATTAACAGCCCAGTTCATAAAGTGTATTTAAATAGAGGCTATCAGGTATTTTATGCCACATGTGCAAAGAGGAACAAGTGTTGCTTGCTTCAGGAGTGCATGGCACTCTGGGCACGTGGGCATTGAGGATTTTATGTGCTTAAATGCCAGAACTGAAATGCAGGTGTATAGGACTAACTGTTCCTAATGGGCCCTTGGCTTCAATACTTTAAGGGAGAAAAAAAAGTCATCGATCCAGCTGTGATTAGTTCTGGATTTTTTTTTCCCCCCAACAGATAACAAAATAATGAACAATCAAGATGCCATAGAGAAAGCTGTCAGTAGAGGCCAGTGTTTATATAAGATCTCAAGCTATACCAGCTACCCGATGCATGACTTCTACAGGTAACAGGTTCCTTCCCATCATCTACAGTAAGGCTTTCCAATAAACCCCATTTCTCTTCCAGCAAGGCCCCTAGAACAGTTGCTGGGTGTCAGTGAACACACAAACATGTGCTCTTCCTCAGCTGCAACAGAAGAGGATTAAACAAGTTCCCATTGTCTGGAATGAACTGTGGGCGTGAGGAACACAGATAGGTTCACAGAAACAGAGCCCAAGGGCTTGCACAGCACAACTCTGTTTGTGACACAAGTAACAAAAAGTGTGCTGTGAAATCCAAGTTCCTGTAAAATTCTCAAGCTTTACAGTCCTGTGCACCCTCTTTCCTTTAGTGCATTTCTGCCCCTCCACCCTCTTGGAGCACTTCCCTTGAGAGCTGGTCAGGTTTTGGTACTGCCTAATGTGCTGCTTTTCCCTCCAGATGTCACACCTGCAACACCACAGACCGTAACGCCATCTGTGTCAACTGCATCAAGAAGTGCCATCAAGGACACGACGTAGAATTCATTAGACATGATAGGTACGTTTCCAGCCAGGGCGTGGGGCTGCTCCAGGAGCAGGAGGGAATGGCCACTAAGAGCTGTCTCTCTGTGTTGTAGGTTTTTCTGTGACTGTGGTGCTGGAACACTGTCCAATCCCTGTACGCTCGCCGGAGAGCCTACACACGATACGGATACACTATATGACTCTGCTCCACCTATAGAATCTAATACATTGCAGCACAACTGAATTCCTTTTCAGAAAGAAAGTCCTGCCATTCTAATATCATAACTATTAAAACTTTTCTTTTGGAGGAAGTTACACTTGCCCATTTCTGCAGAAAGAGACTGTATTAAAGCGGATGTGTGAGGTGTTGACACTATGGAGCTCAACCTACCAAAAAAGAAAGTGGCAATATGTTGACTCAGGATAACAGAACTGGGCGTTTTAGCATTACTGTGTAAACAAAGACTTTGAAGGGACAGAAGTGAAGAAAAATAAGCTGCAATTTTGTACAGATACCAACTTCTGAGAGCTGGTGTTTTTACAAGTAGCATTGAAACGCAGTCCAATTTGCAGTAGTACTATTCTGTAGACAAGCAGCAATCTTTGTTGCTGCCTTTATGGACATGGGTACCAATTGCTTTTGTAACATGGTAAAAATGTGAGCTAGCACTTCTGCATTTCTTTTGATTTTTTAACATTTATTCAGATTGAGAAATATGATTTTAATGCTTTAATCTCATGTAGTTTGTTTCTAATTTCAAGCAAAAAATCTTATTGTACTTGAATGTGTCCTGTTTTGTTAGCACACCTAGACTTGCTGTAACTGTACTCATGTCCCAGTATGTACGTTCTTTCTATGAAAGAGAAAACACTAATCTTAAATTATATCCAGCAATTTTTCTGGTGTCCTCTGAAGTTAGAATAATCTCCTCCCCTGCCCCAGCAATAGTCTGTACTCAAACCACCCTAACAAAAGAAAGGAAAGCGAGTGTTTTAATGAGACTTCCTAGACTATAATGCACTATAAAACAAAGTACCCATGTAACTAAAGTTTTGTGAAAGAAATTTTACTATGTTTTAAAGTACACAGTAGAAAGTCTCCTCAAAACAGTCTTGTACTTTACTCTGTTCATAGTTTTTTTTGAACAGTCTGGACATTACTTACATAACCTGCTGGAAATCACAGCAATTTCCTGCTCTAATGAAGCTGAGACAAGTATATATACAGCCCTATACAGTTTCATAGCTTTTTTCCATTTATGTGTATTGGTGACAGTGGGTAATCAACAGCCTGAAAGTGTATGCATGTACCATAACATCTAGACTTAATATATTGTGGAGTACTCAATAACCATTATGTAGAGGGTAGGTATGAATTAAAGGGTTTAATTTCCTAGGAAAGACAATGGAAAAATGGTCATTTTTAAAAAATAAAGTTTATTAGATCATAATGTTGTCTGCTCCCACCTTCTTGAGAAACCCGTGCGAGTTCCTAAAGCCGGTCTATCATCGCCGTGAGTTTCCGAACCGCGTTTGCATCACTGGCTGCTCCATCCACCACCTGGCACAGGTACCTGAGGGAAATAACCACCTTTACTGACATGGACACTGAGGGGCAGAACTTAAGATTCTCATTCCTGCAACAGCTTTAGGAGACATGAATGCTGGGCCTGCTGTAAAGGCTGCCACCAGTGCCCACCCAGCACCTCTGTGTGCAAATTCAGACCGGCACAGTGACCCAAGGCTTAAACTACTGTTCATTGTATCTGCCCTCCCGTAGTACCTCCCTCCCTCCCTCTGAACATCTGGTGTCCACAAAAGTAGTTGTACTGCCCCTCCTGCTGTGATTGAGCAAAAGCCGCTGCCCAAACATTAAAATGGATGCCTATAAACCATTTGCAACTTACATACAGAAACCCAGCATCCTACCTAAATACTCTCAGTGAGAGGGTTGTTTTTTCAAATTCTTTGGCTTTTCTGTGCCCCTTCTGAATGACTTCCTCTGGAATATCTGCAAGTCTTGCAGCATTGAAGCCATAGCTCTTTGGGCAGGCTCCTTCAATGAACTTGTACAGGAAGGTAATTGTTTCCTGGCTTGGATCTTCATTCTCATTTTCAACCATGCATGCCTGCAAAGAGCAAGTCACAAGTCAGAGTTTGCAATACTGACCTGCAGCCTAAGAAGGGTATGAGATGTCATGTCCTCTTAAAACACCCATGACTCGGGGCAGAAGAGCACAGAAAAGCAGCAGAAATCCCATAAGGAAAAATCCTCTCCTCCCACACGTACCATGTGGCCCAGGCGCACAGCCCTGCTGTGGGAATAGTCCTCCACCAGGGAGTGGTAGTGAGTGGAGAACAGCGTCCGGCACCGGATCCTCTCGGCCAGCTCCTTCACCACCGCACTCGCTATGGCTGTTCCGTCAAACGTGGCTGTGCCTCTGCCTGGGGACACAACGGGACAGCTTTGGCACGCTTGGGAACACGAGTGGTACAGTAAAGTCAATCCACAGTTCACATGCTGCTGGAGAGACAGGCACCCTAAAGATGCAGGCAGCAATGCATTTGCAGGGTTTGTTTTTTCCCCTCCCTGCTGTGTGGAAGACAAACAAACAGCAGTGAGGGGTGAGAGCCACCTCTGGGGAGTCACCTGAGTATTGGCCCCATAACAATCACCCTCCTCTGCACTGCAGAAAAAATGCTCTCCTGAGGTTTGCTGCAAGTAATTAAGCAAAGGAAAAGCAGGAAACCACAGCTGGAAATAATGACTGGGGGTGGGAGGTGGTGATGGGTTCCCAGGGCACCCAGGATGTGTTTGTTAGAGAGGCTGAGACACTGACCAGTTAAACACCAGCAGCATTAAGATGAAATTGGCCCTGTGTACTTGGCTGCCATTCAGACAGCCCAAACACCTTGCAGCCAGTCTTTAACCTCTCAGATTTAGTTTCCATCTATTACAAAATAGTCTAATTACCCAGTTCATCCACGAGAACAAGGGAATGCTCTGTTGCATGCTGGAGAATGCTGGAAGTCTCACTCAATTCAACAAAGAAGGTACTTTCACCTTTAAAGGAAATGACAAAAAAAAAAAGGCATTAAGTAGTCAGAGAACCACAACTAAAACCTCATTTTATCTGCGCTACTATCTTGGGTTAAGCTAAAGTGAAACTCCATAGCAAACTGCAGATGAACAAAAACATAACACTTTTTTTCCAGTGTGACAATGGCAGGTTCCCATTTGCCAGAAAAAACAAATTTTTGTTCCTTGAGACTACAGGTACAGGCACAAGCACAATTAATTAAGTTTTAAAGCTAACACACCTGTTTACTTTTAATAGCAGCAGTCAAAAAGTACCAGCTGGACAAAAAGAGGGGCACAAAGGATACAAGATGGGGAGAATTTTTGTCCCTTTCTTCCTCTAAATGCATAGGACAGGCCTAAGGTGTGTGTGGCTTTCCAGTAAAAAACAAGCTGAAAATCAAAGACTGAGAGACTGGAATTACTGGTTTGGTTGTGATGTCATGAGGGAACTATTTGGATAATAAAGGCTTTATTTGTACGCACTCCCCTTGAATGAAGTATGACAAAAGCAACATTCTGCTGCTGAGGCTCGAGCATCTCATGGGAGTTTCAGCAAACCAGGTAATACAAGGCCTGAAATTTACACCTGAAATTGGTTTTAGCAGATTACAAGCAGAAGTACACAATTACTCACACCCTTACACATGATAAAGCCACACTTACAAAGTCAGGATTTACTAGTTCTTTGTGGGGTTCATTACAAATAATCACAAGTAGCAGCAATTAATGCAATTTATTCCATTAAAGGCAAGCATGCACTTCCTGTACTCATGCTGCATGAGCACTGCTTTGCTTTTTCGTAAGTTTTCCAACATGAATTATTAAGCAGTGCCCACCAATCCTGATCTTCTGCATTTATTTAAAGAAATTTCCAAGATTTAATATGTTTTTAACAATATTTAAGAATAACCATTTATTCTCTTTAGAAAATAAAGCCCTAAAATTGTATAGGCAATTTAAAAATTGCATTACTGAAAAAATTAACTTCATAAAAGTCCTGCTGACATCCATTACAAAGTGACTGCCATGAAACAACTTTTGCTGTGCTTTCCTATCTACACAGTGTGCAAACAAATGCATCAAGAACAGATTTCAAAGCTCATTCTGTGCAGTGTTCACCCTCACAATGTGAAGTGTTAAATTAAAAGTATAGTTCTCAGTTAATTGAAAAAAAAATTGAAAATGCTACATTTTGCTAGACCATCTCTCGTGAAGGAAGGGCAGTTCTCATTTCTACCATAAGCACTTCAGTATTCTTTCACACTTCTGATTCCTTCTTGTACTGAAATGAAACAAAATGGAGACGAGCTGGGCAAAGACAGCCTTAATAACATTCTCTAGCTGCAAAGAAAAGCCTTGATTCGGGGAAGTGTAAATATTTTTTTTAATTAAGAACTCAGAATGATTCATTTCCAAATTCCTTCTGTGCAACAAGTTCAGTGGGCTTAACTCCTTTCATATTCACTGACCCACATTTTTCAGCAGAGAGATCACAGAAGATCTGTGCCCTCCTTAAATGAGCAGCAATACTACTCTTCTTACCACAACAACTTTATTTTTCTAGGCCAGTGGCACTTTGCCCACCACCACTGGCAGACTTTTCCATTCCAGTTGTCATGTCATCCTCCACTCGTGTCTTCCTCTCCATTAAAGCAACAAAATACTCCAAGAACTGTCAGCTACTGCTTCCAAGAAGGACACCTGCCCCTCCTTCCTCATCAGAAGAAATCGGATTTCAAACGTAAGGCATTCTGATTGAAACAGGGGACTTCTAGTCCTTGCAAAAAGGTACAAAAACAACTCCTGTGCAACAGCTGCCCAAACATCACTGTCCTATTTCAGAACACTTAAAATAAGATATCAGTGTGAGTAGAATATAATCAATTCTACAAAAAGATATTCCTCAGATTTGCATCCAGCTGGGAGTTAGGCTTTTAATATTAAAATTCATTAGAAAGTGATCCTGTGTGTCTGTCAAAAATAATGAACACACAGAGAAAGAAACAAACTACAATCCTGTCTCCATTCTGAACAACAAGAGAAAAGAGTGCCCACCTCTCCCTGCAAAATACTGTCCCCTTTCCAACTTGCCACTCGAAGCAAGAGCAGAAAGATGGTGTCACGAGCCGTTTGTGCGGCTGTGTGTCAGACACTCACCGGCCATGATCCTGTCGGAGGCGCCGAGCCGCGTGAACACGCGGTCGATGGGCGTGAGCCTGCAGGCTTCTGCGGGCACGTAGCAGCCCAGCTGGGCCAGGACCACCAGGAGACCAGCCTGCACAGCAAACAGGGACACGCACATTCTCACTAGTGCTTGCAGCTTCAGTTCCTCACACACAAGAGGGGCAGGAAGCTGTGTTTCCCCTAAAACAAGGACTGGAGTACATAAAGCTTCCCGCTGCTTTAACAGCTCCAGGCTGCAGCAGCATCATCTCTGGCAGGACTGAACTACTCTGAAAGCCTTCAAAACACAAATTATCACAGCAAGCAGTGTTTATAGAGCAACCTCCCTGCTGATCTCTAGTTTCATCTTGTTCAACCTGCAGAAGCATCTCTTGCCAGATAATGCCAAGTCCTGGGTATGTCACTTGAAAAAGATAAAAGGTACTCTATCACTTTTTCCCAACCACCTCTCCTAGGACAAATAAAACTCATCCCTCCCTAAAGTAGAAAATGTCTCAACATGGGCATTTTCTACCAGCCCATGCAATTGCTGTGCACCTGAAGGCCACTTCTGGGACCTCCTGTGACACCCATGACAGCCAGGCCCTGTAATTCCCTTATCCAAACCCCAGAGCGTGGGGAACATGTGACAATCACCTGTCTCATGAGTGTAGATTTGCCACCCATGTTCGGGCCAGTTACCAACACACAGGAGGCCTCGCTGCTGCTGCCTTCATCCTTGATGCCAATCACGATGTCGTTGGGAATAAAATCATCCCCAAAGAAAGTTTTTGTGATGCATGGATGGCGGGAATTTCTAAGTTCCAGGAAGGGAGGAGCATTATCCACAGGCAGCAGAATTACAGGTCGGCACAGGGGTCCATCACCACCTTGACTGTAGCGAGCAAGGGACATCAAGACATCTAGAAAATCAAGAGGAATTCCAGTCAGTCACACTTTCAAATTTCTTCATACACTGGAATTCATTTACTCATTGAACAGCAACTTTGTAGACACAATTTTCTATTTCATTCCATTTTCCTCCTAAGGGAAAGACACAAGAAGCACTCCAGAACAAGTAAAAGGTGCGGTATTTACACTGTCCTTCCTCATTCCTTCCAGATTTCTATGGATATCAGGGTAAAAATCCTCCCCTCTAGATTTTTTAGTTTAAAAATCTTTAAAATCCACATCATTCCATTTCAGAAATGCATGTATAAAATACTATTTTCTTGCTGTTTTTTCATTTAGAACAAGTAAGGAGGAAATCAGCTTCTGTGACAGCAAATTACTTTGTGAAGAATCATAATTCTGCTTGAAAGTGGCCAGAGGAAACCCGTATAAATATTAAAACTCTGTTGGTACAGCAGAAAACAGCAGCACAAATCCCTTCAGTTAGCTGAGCCCTGAGGTTCTAAAAGCTGATCACCTACAAAACAAGACTGTTTTATGATTTTAGAGGCTTTATGTACACACATTACAGCTGAGCCTGGACACTGAATTCCTCTCTGCTGGGAACCAATCCAGCACTTGCCCTGGGCTGTGGTGTAGCTGATGTGACCACTTCCCAGCTCTCCCAGCAAATCCCTTCCCAGCCAACACTCCCTGCCCGCCTGTCCTCCCTTTTCTGCTCTAGTGGCATTCAGAGTGTGCTTTCATTTTTCCCTGGAACAAAGACATCCCAGAGTGCCTCCTCTCAGCAGAAAATCCACAGGACAGAAGTATGCCAGTCCTGAGAAGGGAATACAGGAGTCTGTTCTATCCCAGAAATTTAAGGAAGATTTGGGGAAACCTTCCTAGCAGACTACCTTCTTCAAGGCTTGACAACGAGCACTTTAATTTTTAAAGGCTGCTGAGAGAGCAGCCTGCTCAGACGGAAAGGAGCTTACCAGCAGGTTAGATTTTTACAACCCCATTTAATAAGAAGCCACTAATCCACACACAAGACTCTGGAAGCAGTGAGACCCACCGGCCTACGCTGAACTGGGAGAAACACTCGGCTGCACACCTACAACCACACAACAGGAATGAAGAAAGAGCTTGCAAACATCAAGGCCCAGCAACTGTCCTGCCATTTAGCGACAGCAAGGAAACAGGGAATCACTGTTAATTATCACAGCCGTTACCACAAGCAAGTTTTCAACCTACAAGTTAAGAGCTGGCAACAAGCTTACCCAGATCAGATTTCATCACCACAGGGGTAGTTGTACTGTGTGCCAGGAGGCAAAGCTCTTACCCAGCACAGCAATGCACTCCACAGCTGTCTGCCAGTCCTTGCTGTTCTTGTCGAAGTTGTAGAAGAGGCGCCTCATGCAGTCCTTGAGGGCGGCATCGCGGCGCTCCTCGGCGTTCACCATCGCAGCCAGCATCTTCTCGATCTCCTTGGTCCAGTAGCGCTTGTACCCCTTCCTGCTCGACCTCAGCTCGTATTCCTCGGGCAGATTACGAGATACGGCACTTTCTGGGATTTCCATCTGGTACCGGTTCTTGCCTGTCCCCCAGTACTGCACGGATTTGAACCCAAGCAGTTTGCGTTGCTTATCCAGGTACTTCCGAAGATCTTCCTCGACAGCTTTGATATTCTGTAGTGCTTCATCATAATCGGGGTCAAAACCTGCCTTTGGGGTAATCACTCCTGTCTTCCGAGCCTGGTTGTGATCAAAGGCCGTGTCCCACCTCGTGAGCTCTGCACTCAGGTCTGGGAAGCGGCCGTCAGGATTTTTGGCTTTGTGGGTCACCAGCTGCTTCAGGACTTTGGATTTGAAGTCACTGGCAACCTCCTCCATGACATCGACAATTTCATTCATTACTTTAAATCCCTCCAGGGCAGACAGAAAGTCAGCGATTTTCTTTTTGCTGTATTTGAGTTCTTCATAGAAGATGGCCCTGCTGTCAGGATGGTTCTGACTTTTGAGTGGTGACCCGATGCTGTGAATTTTGCTGAGCAGCCTTTCAAGGTCAGGCAGTTTCTTGAGGTGCTCACTGACTTCAGACATTTTATCTGGCACTGCCAGGAGGTCCTCGACAGCATCCAAACGATCACTGATGGATTTAGGATTACAAAGCGGAGCGCAGAGCCACTGCTTCAGGAGTCGCTTCCCGAATGGTGTACAACAAGAATCAATCCTTTCCAACAAAGTACCTTCTGTGCTTCCATTGGTTCCATTCTGCAGGACTTCCAAGTTCATCAGGGTGACTCCGTCCAGCACCATCCGCTGACCAGTTCTGGCAAACAAACTACTTGAAGTCATGGTTTTTGCAGTAGAGATATCCACAGGGACATATTCCTCGAAGTTCGCCTGTGATAACAGCTCCTGATCAATCAGACATTTTTTGAGATAGAAGACACATCCCCCAAGAGCTGACAAAGCTAATTCACTGTTTTCACCAGGAGTTAATCCCAGGGAGTCACTCTCTGAAGTCAGAGATTTGATTACAGAGGGCAGAGAACATCCATTTTCAGAATTCTGCTTCTCCTTGAAATATCCTTCCTCAAGAAGGACTTTTAGTGTTTTAGATGCATTCCAGAACTGGGAACCCGAGGTCAGCCCTTCCTGAATGCAAGAAACAAGCGAGCCCTTCAGTATCTTCTGTGTGTCCACGGACAGGTTCCCCTTCTCAAAGAGCACCTGCACAGGGGTGTAATGAGCTACCAAAGTCCTAAACCTGGAGCAGTGACGGTCATCTGGGAACTGGCCAACGTGGAACTTGCCCACGGAGGTGTCAACAAAGCAGACCCCATACACGCGCGTCCCAGCCGAGTCGTCCTTCTCCTTCACGCACAGCAGGAACTTGCTGTGGTTCTCGGAGGGGTCGCAGTCCATGACGCTGTAGGTCTGGGTTCCCTTGGTGATGATCCTGCAGATCTCCCGGCGCACCACCTTGTCAAACCTGGTGGAGTGGCCCGTTGACTTGCAGCGCGCTTCCATCATTTCGGGCGTTTCCGTCTGCTCCACGCGCGCCACCTTGTAGCCCTTCTGCACCAGCACATCGGAGAACCGGCCAAACGCAGTTTCTGGGAAACCTGAGTGGGCCCAAGTGCCCTTCATAAAGATCAGGCCCAGCTCATTCACGCCGGTGACTGCATCCATGTGATACAACTCATAGAACTTCCCAACCTTGTAGCAAATCACGGCATCAAAGTTTTGGCTTTTGAGCTGCCACCACCTCCGCACACCTGGCGTGCACTTGTTGAGATAATCCTCAGGCACATACAGAGTACAGGGGTCGTAATCAGGGTCACCCTGACGCCTCCTGTGCGCATCCTTCCTCTTCCCTTCTTGCAGCCAGTCAAGCTTTTCGTGCTCCCACACGGAGAAGCCACCAGTGCCTCCGCTGCTAGCATTTGCTTGAGATTCAAAACTTTCAGGTGCTGCAAATGATGTCAGCTTAGACTTGGCTTCTGAAGAGACTGTTGCTGCTCTTTTGGGTGTTTCAGAACATTCATTTCCCAAGCTACTCCTTTTAGCAGGCTTTTTCACCTCTCCTCTCTTTCGTTTAGAAGGGACTTTTACGGGGCTCTCTGCAACACTCTCTGCCTCTGTGTCAGAAGACTCATTTTCATCCACCCCACTGCTGCCTTCCTCACTGCTTGCTGCTTCTTTCCCATCAGGCTTGAACTCCACATCAGAGCCATCGTGGTCACTGTCAGAATCCAACACTCTCCTTCTCTTGGCTTTTACAGCTCTTTCCCTGCCCATCACTCGCTTATTGCTTTTCACATCCTCCTCACTATTGCAGTCTTCACTGTTGCCCGATGCATTTTCACTCATCTCCTGCAAAAATAAATTATTTTATCTGTAGATAATTCTGGCTACAAAGACACTGCTGCATAAAGAAGTGCAAAAATGTGCAATAACGCAGTAGCTATGATACTTCAAGCAAGAGACAGCAGAACCACAGCCAATTCCACCCACCTTAACAGAATTCAGGTTTTTTCTGGATAATTAACTGCTACTGGCCAGTGGCATAATTACTCTTATTTGTGTTCTTTAGAGTCTCTTGCATTACTGTGCATGTGTGATGCTGATGAACAAAACACTTAAACTGCACAAAAAAGAATATGGTACATGCAGGAGAAAGAAAAGCAACTCCATTATTCGCCTTTTCAGCCTCAAACTTTAATAACTCCAGTGACAGTTCTGGAAAACCAGCAGCGGAGGGACTGCAGTGAGTACAAAGTGCCACTGCACATAACACAGTGCCTGGAGTGGCACCTGTCCCTCAGGGCACTGTCACACTGGAGACTGAGTAGGTGAGGAGCTAAGGGAAACCACCACCCCACTGACAGTTTCCTCATACCATTCCTCTCCAAAGAAATCTACTCCAAGCCATATGGTGCTACTGAAATAATAGCTGAATCAACACAATGTGCATACAACACAATAAAACATCACTTTTTAGTTACTCCACCAACAGACTGGTGTTAACAGTGCAAGAACCATTATTTTAGTGCTACTCCACAAGATGAGGGCAGGCTCCAAAAATTCAATTTAATGCCTTAGATGAATAATCAAAAAGCTAGAAATTTATACATTATGGCACACTAAAACTTCAGATCAAACTTAGGGCAACTTGGACTATGAATAGCAGATAGAGAAGATAAAATGATGCACCAGAAAAAAGCATTTCTGAGTGAAAAAGTAGGTCACCAGGGAGTGATGAGTGAAGAGTCAGAGAAATTAAGTAGATTCTGAGGTCAGTCCTTACCATACAGAACACCAAAGAGACTTGTCTTTCCAACTAGAAAAGATGAGAGACCAGCATATGACCTGACAACACAGAAGCAGTACAAAAAAAGACATATGGATACGTATGTGTGCATGATTAACGAGGAGATAAGCTGTGATTACCGTACCAGAGAATTGCAGGATATTCCATCTTTAGTTCCAAGTCACAGCTTCTAAGTTCTAGCAATATTTCTGAAAATGACAGCAATTAAGAAACATTTTACCTCCATTTCTTCCTCTTCCTCCTCTGTGTCTGAAGGTTCATTGCACACTGCCAGTTCAAGCCTCTTGGTTTTATCTTTGCTCATGGCATCGTCTGCCAGCACCATTGCTCTTTTAATTTCAGGCTTTGTGCTGTAAAACATACCTCCCTTCATTGTCTCCCCATCTGATGAACCTGTAAAAACCACAGATTTGTTAGGAACTGAAGCCAGTCTAGCATTTAGCCAGTGTTCATAGCTCACTTTTAAACGTATTCAGACAACTAACATTCGTATTGAGATAACTAACATTCTGTGCTGTTTACCAGTCATTCCCACCACAGCTTAAATACAGCAACCTATCACTCATTCAGCCTGAAAAACTACCCCTGGAGAAAGTACACACATTCACAGATGAAATGCCTGCCTAGTACATGAACACTTGAAGAATTGCTTCTATTTCTGTAGCTCATTAGCACATGTGAGCACTCCTAAGCTGAGCTCCGAACACCCTCACACTGGCTGTAGTTAGTGCTGAATTTAACGCTTCACACCGGCAGCGCAGCAGACAGACCTGACTGAGACCACGGGGCTGCTTTAGCAATGACACCTAAGTTCTACCACAGAGCTACCTGCACTTTCTAGGCACAAGCCACCTACGGCACAGATGTCAAAGCTCTGCTGGCCTCCAAACTGCTACTCTAAGTGCAGCCAGGCACCCAGCACCAACCCATTAGCCAGATTAGCTGATGGCTAATCACACTGGCCACTCAGCCTGACACTGCAGGGCAGCGAATAAAGCTTGCTATTAATAACAGCTCCATTCCCTCCTCCTCCCGCACAGCCCCCGAGCACCACAGCTCCTCCTGCCACCACAGGCACACCACACAAACCCAAAGCCAACCAATCTGCACACTGATTTCCAGGAAGGACAGGTCCTTTCTCCCCACTCTTGTGCATCCCGTCACCCACCACTACCAACTGAAGCTCCGGCTCTAAGCCAGTGGCAGACAAAGGCAGCTGACTCGGAGGAGGCCAAACACCCCAGAAACAACTCAAACACAATTCCGACACGCTGTCATCTCGGAGTTCGCAGTAGCAAAGCAGGGAGTTACAAGTAGCTGCTTCCACGGCACAAAGGCAACACATTAACAACCCAGATCTCCCTTTCACTTTCCCAAATGCAATGAGGCAGTCTAAAAATATTTTGCATTAGTAGTACACGCAATTGAACAACAGCAGGAAGAAAATCTCCTCATATACTGCACACCTAAAGGTGCAACACTTGCATATATTCACTTAATCAGCTGCTGTGCACCTCCACTTCTTCATGCCCACATGTTACAGGCCCTGTGCTGTCTGCATTTACTCAGGTACAAAAAAATAACACAACCCAAGAAACGTCTCCATTTTCTTACCCAAAGATTCTAACACTCTTCCTTTGTATACAAAGACGCTTTTTGTTTGAATTTCAAAGCAAACCGGGTATTTTAAATATTTTTACTCTGTTCTGCATTCAACACTTTTCCTGTGGATACACCTGTGTATCTGTGCTTAAACTTCTTATTTTTTGGCAGTTTTCTTCTGGTGAATAGATTAACTCCCCTTACCTGTATTTGCTTCTAAGTGACCCTGTAAGCTCCTAAAATATTTAGATTCTTTTCAAATACTTTCAGGAAAGACACATATAAGCCATGGACCAATTTACTTGCAATAAATTATGCTAACACTCATGGCAATAACATTATCATTTTAATTTAAAACTATGGCTGCAGTGCAGTACACTGAAGTATAGAGGAGACAAAAATGTGGCTACATAAGCATGAGAAGGAACTCTGACTTGTAAAAAGGAAGAAACTGTTTAAATTCAGTTTTTTTCAGTGACACAAGCAAATCCTACAGGGCATCAGAAATACTGTATTACATATGAAGTATTTGATTGACTAACAAGACAGTTTACAGCAACATGATTTACACGTGACAGTTTACAGCCAATGATTCAGTTTTCAGCAACACTAAAATTATGGAAAAAAGGGGGAAACGCATTATGATTATTAAAAAGGTGAGATTTATTATGCAAAATGTTAATTCTTGATTATATTTCATTTTCACTAATTAGCCAAGTCATTTCTTCAGTATGACAAACACCAACTCTGCTCCGTAACTACAAGCACTGCCCTCACCAACACTCAATTCTCAAGTTAGATATTTTATTTACAGAACTGCTGCATTGCTTAAAAGAAACACCGCAGCAGGATTAATTTTATTTACCCAGTATCCTGGGCCTAGCCTTTTAATTCTGGACAAACTGCAGTTCCTAAACAGCTGCTTAAAAACTGGGTTTGACATTCCTAATATTTGAAGGATTTCAGGGCTAAAAGTGGAAATACTGGATTTATCTTTTACATACTTTTTATACTGATGGGAGAAAGAGTGGAAATATCTTTAAACCATAAGCAAGCTTTAAGTTTGTTTAGTTAGTTGTTCTAATCTAATAAACAAAAGGGCTTAGTGTTTTATGTTTGAAGAACTGTATAAACACAAATGTACCTGTAACCCTCAAAAACTTGTCACTTACAAAGCACAAAACATGCTCAATTCTACTCTTGGTTTTGCTGCTTTTTCTCTTTGGAGAATAACATATCCTATATTCCAAGCCTGTATTTCCAAAACAAGTGGCATAATTCCATTTCAGAAAGTTTCGTTTCTATCTCTTACCTTTATACGGCTTCAGGTATTTAATACTGATCCAACCCCTTGTAGGGCTGTCATCGAAGAACTGTACATGGACACGAGTGGATTTTCCTTTTCCTCTGACTATTGTTCTTTCAGTGGGGTGGTTGTATATGAGACACGGCCACCAGGGATAACCTTCCATCTTGGCCCACACCAAGTCCCCAGGAGAATACTCACAGGAGACACTGCAGAGACAATAAATGTATCATTTAAGGAACACAAACACTTAAAACAGCCCTCTTCATAAATGTAACTGCACGCTGCTGCTGAGCATTTTGCCCTCTTACGGTCTTAGAAGGTTCCCACGGGGTGCAACCTGGATTAAACAGTTCTCCCATACCACCACCAACACGTCTCTTAAACTGTTTTGATTTGCTCCTCCAAGTTCTGCTGGATTCCCACAGAGATAGAGCTTTATCACAGAATGGTTTGGGTTCAAAAGGACCCTAAAGATCACCCAGCCCCAACCCCCTGCCATGGCCAGGGACACTTTCTGCTAGACAAAGTTGCTCAAAGCCCCACCCAACCTGGCCTTGAACACTTCCAGGGATGGGGCATCCACAGCTTCTCTGGGCAACCTGTGCCAGTGCCTCACCACCCTCACAGTGAAGAACTTCTTCCTAATATCTACTCTAAACCTTCTCTCTTCAGTTTGAAGCCATTCCCCCTTGGTCCTGTCACTTTATGCCCTGTAACAAGTCACTCCCCAGTGTTCTTGCAGGCCTCTTTAGGTACCAGAAGGTGCTCTAAAGTCTCCCTGGAGCCTTCTCTTCTCCAGGCTGAACAAACCCAGCTCTCTCCTACTGTCTACACAGGAGAGGTGCTCCAGCCCCCTGAGCATCTTCATGGCTTTAGTTCTGAGTTCACAGTCACAGAAGACTGGCTGAGATCCGAAGGTGTCTCTGGAGGTCATCTTGTCCAAGCCCTCTCCTCAAGCTGGACCCTACCTACAGCCATGTGTAACCAGACTCTTCGTGCACTTAAGGGAAGGGGAGAGCAGCTGGCTCCAACCAGACCTTAACTAAAAGACTGCAGACCAGGTATTCTGAATTATCAACGCATATAACTAAGACAAGTTTTCCTGTAGAAACTAATTTTCAACCAGGAGTCTAAGGAAAAGAGTAAGACTTTAAAAACCCTCAGGCTACAAAAAATGAATAAATAAAAAGCTCTGCCTGCACTGCAAAGCACTTGACGCAGCTTTTATTTGCTCTCTCCTCCTTCCCATAGATTTCACCCTAGCCACTGCCACACTCCCACAGGTGATGGCTGGGATAGTCCTGCAGGCTGTGGCCCAAAAACCAGTGACACTCCAGCATGTGGGACACTTGCCATCATGATGCTCAGCACAAGAGGCACATGGAGCTCCTGGAGCGGGTCCAGCAGAGGGCAACAAAGATGATTATTGGAATGGAGCATCTCTCTTACAAGGAAAGGCTGAGGGAGCTGGGCCTGGTCAGCCTCAAGAAGAGATGAATGAGAGGGGACTTCATCAATGTGTATAAATATCCAAATGAGGGGTTACAAAGAAAATGAAGCCAGGCTTTTCTTGGTGGTACCAAGCATCAGGACAAGAGACAATGGGCAGAAACTGATGCACAGGAAGTTCCACCAGACCACAAGGAAGAACTTCTTGACTCTGTGTGTGACTGCGCACTGGAACGGACTGTCCAGAGAGGTGGAGTCTCCCCCGCTGGAGATATTCAAAACTGTCTGAAAACAATCCTGCGCCATGTGCTCTGGGATGACCCTGCTCGAGCAGGGAGGTTGGTCCAGGTGTCCTACTGTGGTCCCTTCCACCCTGACCCACTGTGCCATTCTGTGCAACAGCACGGAAAGCAAATTCAGCACACGAGTCAAACACTATTTCCAAACAGCAAAACCCGACCGCACGCCCCCGTCCCCGCAGGTGTCCCCCTGTCCCGCCCGCCCAGGCCCGCCGGGAGCACAGGCCGCTGCAGGCCGGCCCCGCGGGCCCAGCCGGGCACCACATCCAGGGAATGGGGGGGGACCGGGGCAGCGACAGGAGGACGACGACACGGACACCCCGAGGGTCCCGCTCCGACCGCCGGCGGCCGCAGCCCCGTCCCGCCTCCCCCTCCCGCGGGCCGCGCTCCGCG
>VZTD01004439.1:2342880-2443621 GCA_013397725.1 Rhagologus leucostigma
CTGTGTCCTTGAGAAGCTGCTTTGGAAAGTTCGTCTGTTTGGGTTTTTTTCCTCAAGCTCAGTTTAAAGGCACAGAAAAGGCACAATATTACTTTTTGGGCATAGAGCATGATAGGGGATACACATGATAGAGTCACCCCAAGACAAGAATGTATCTGTGAGGGTTAATGTCAAGAGCAGTCTAGGAAATTTCACTCTGGTGTGTGTTTGAAGCACCAGCTATGTGCACTACCCCTCTCTATATGTCTGCTGAGCTGAGTGACAAATTTGCTTCCAGAGCTAACAGAAAGCTCTTAAAGCAAGAGAAAACAACTCAGGCCTAGCTATTAGTGGTAGAATTTTCTCATTTTGAACAAAACTGTTAGGATTTTGTCAGCCCAATATTCTTCAGTTGTCCCACTGTGACAAATGTAACAACTTTCACTGTGACAAATGTAACAACTTTCACTTTTCTCCTTTATCGTAAACACATTCTCTGATTTTTTTTTTTTATATCTTTTATATTCATTTTTGGAACAAGACATGACTGTGGACGAAGATCGTGGGATTTAAATGGTTTTATAGGGCTGCTGCAAACACCCAGTAACAATAAAAAAAAAGTGAAATAATTCTGGCATGAAATGAACTCTGGCATGCAAATAGCTTATGGGGAGTGGACAGAGGAGTCCACCGCTTCCTTTGTTTGTGTCCTTTCTCTGCGGCTGACTTGAGCTGCTTTTGTCTCCACAGAGCTGAGGTGATCAGAGGTGACCTAAGCGCTTTACGGGCCTTACCTTGGTGACAGAGGCTGCCAGGCCAATCTTAGACTGTGAGGTGGAACAATTCACAGAAATAGTTTCATCGTGCTGATATAGACAGGACTGAAGGCAATGTTGACCTTCCTCAGAAGTTGCCCCAAAGGAGAATTTAAGCAGAAGAGGAACGCTGCAAATAAGGCAACCTGTGAAAATTTGAAGTTTTAAGAAAAATTACGACCATGACAAAATCTTTATGAGTACTGAGGTCGTTCTGACCTAAGTATAATCGATCTGGTAGGCTGGTAAAAATCACATATTCTAATACATTCATTTTGTGCAGGCCTGGAAAAATGTAAGGTGTTTTAAAAGTTGTGTTTAAAGGGCATTTTTCCCCAGCACTAAGTTTACCACTTGTCAGCATCCAGCATACGTAAATCAGAAACTGTGCATGCAGTAGCTCATTCTCCTGTAACTGGGCTGAAAAACCACCTTTATTTCAGTAGTGGAAGATGATTAATTTCCTCTCTGCTTGCTTTTTTGCATGTCTGCAGACATGCAGGTTCCTTGTGCTAGTT
Organism: Rhagologus leucostigma; assembly: GCA_013397725.1. Taxonomy (NCBI): domain Eukaryota; kingdom Metazoa; phylum Chordata; class Aves; order Passeriformes; genus Rhagologus; species Rhagologus leucostigma. The sequence goes on from VZTD01004439.1 coordinate 2,344,193, forward strand.
TTAGAAGAGCTTGTACAGCAGTGAGAAATGAAGCAAGAACTGCATGTTTATTTACGGTCCCTTTGATGTCAGTGGATGACTAAAACCTTTTTACTGTTTGACTTACATGATAAAGCAGCAAAAAGAAGAGCTGGAACTGTAAGATTTCTGACTAAATGACATTTTAGGATGCTTTGCTTATATTGTGCCTTCTCTTAGATGCAGATCTGAAGTGAGATGAGAGCTGCTGAAATAACATGCAGCAGAACTACCAGAAACAGGAGTTCAAAAATCAAGAAGAGTCTAAACATAACCTGTGAAATTAATTCACAACCAGAACTGCAGACAGTTCTGGTCTGTACATAATAATAGAATGTCCTAAAAAGAAACAGAAAAGGAAAAAAAAAAAAGGCAGGAATCAAAATAAAGATGGGCCAGGGCTGAAGATGATCAAACTCTCCTCCATGATTCCATCCTGCTCCCACAGAACAGGAACATTCATCTGCTGATTTTGTTGGGTTCAAGATGCTCCTGCTATTTGAAAGTGTAGTAGCCACCCACAGTTATCCTGTTTCCTGCCTTCTGTTTTATTGTGCTTCTATTAATAGTAGGAACACTTGTGGGTTTTTCACTGATACAGTTTGGTAGTTTCAATTTCCAAAGAAAAAATAACTTGCAAATCCAGAGAAAAAAACAACTGTAATCAAACAATCTGACCTGTATAGCACATGGCATTGAATTTCCCTGAGTCAGTCTCTGTTTAAATCAGATGACCTCTTGTGGAGAACAAAAGAGTTTTGATTTAAAGGTTTGCGAAGACAGATCACGGCAATGGTCCGTTAATTAAGTACCATGAGATGCTTGCGGCTGTCAGGGCAGGGGACATAAATTTGAGCTGGATGGGCAGGGTTAAGCAAGTTCCAAGCTTTTTTCCAGCACTGAATCAGTAAACCGGCATTGCAAAAAGAAATTATTTGTATTTTACATTACTGATGTCCTGTTTCTTCAGAGTTGTCACCTGTCAGCATTGGTGATGGGTGAGAGAGGCAACTGGGAGGCAGCCTGGTGATGCAGAACCAGTATGGTCACATCAAATGTTTCAGTCCTGCATCTCTGCCAGATACTGCCTGCAGAGCTGAAGGAAGGTTGGTTCCTACTAATTAAAACGTGGCAGAAAAAAAGAAGAGGCTTCTTTATTTCCTTTTAAAATCTATAACTTTGTTCCTTATGTGGAGCTGATCTATTGCCAAGTGACTTTGGCACTAAATCTGGAGAATGTCTTCCAAAAATTGTTTTTCTGATGTGAGTGCAGGGTGGGACAAGGGTGAGGTGACGTGGGGAGAGGTGGCCTGTTCTGCTGTCACACGATGCTCTGAGTTTCACATTGGAGGAGTGTTGTGCCCAGTGAGCCCTGTCCACACGAGATCCATCCTCTGACTCAGACCTCAGCTGATAACTGGTTTTCCTAGCAAGAGAGAGAGTTTAACTACGAGCCTTTGCTGAATGAGTATGCTTTTAGAAGGAAATGGTAACCAGTCATCCTAGTGGAAATTAATAGCTCGTTAGAACTACTACCCTGAGCCCTTTTTTGCAGACTTCTTTGCGCAGATGCTCTGAGAGGTCTCTTTCCTGAAGTTTCTGTTTTGTTAGCAGCTTTGTATTTATGCAAATTTATTTTTAAGCACGCATGCACTGAGTTTGTGACAGTCGAGAGCTTACTGATTGAAGTGAGTCTAGAAATGAATTTTCCTCATAATGGCCAGGTTGGTGCTTGTAAAGCAGCACAGAGGGCAGAAGGGCAGAGAGATTCACAACGTGATTTCAAATGCTTAATAAGAGTTTATTTTCATGAAATTCACTGCCTGTGTGCTTGTGGGTGCACCAAGGAGCTGGTCCAATACACATTTCTCTAACCTGGCAGTTCGCTCTGTAAGATGCCTCAGTTTTATAACGCTACTACTTTAATGCAGCTTGGTTTTCACTACCACTTTATCTTTCAGCAGATGGGCTTGGGATTCACGTAACATGAATGTTCCACAGAGGCAGGGTTTGAGATCTCTGAGGTGGCACTAATGACCTCTCCTTGAAACAAGTCGTGCTTGGCCCAAGGTAGAGCAGGGGTCCCTCCCTGGTGTGTGTGGTTGAATATAAACCAGGGGAAACGCGGAGGCTTGAGAGCTCGCCATGGAATTACCAGGGCTTTCATCTTGCTCATTCCCATGATGGGAAAGACACTGCACCAACCTGTTCTCCTTCCTGTGCATGGCAGTGCTCTGTGTGTCACCTCACTTGCTCCTGTCCACACCATTTTTGCCACCCCTCACGAGCTCGGGACCCTCTCTGTGGTTATCTCCTCTTTTTTGCTGGGTACACCATTATGTCTCTTCACATGTTACAGACACAAGGTTTCCCATTATTTTATTTTCCCTGTAACTCTTCCTTTTCTCCACAGGCTTCTCCAGTCCCTGCCAAGAGCTCCATTTGGTGCTGTTTTTATTTTCTTTCTCGTTGAGAAGGAAGCCACGCCGGGTGCTAATATTATATTCTCCACCAAGCTGCTGTTCACAGACGTGAGGACAATGTTATGCCGTAAGGTGTTGATCTGTAGGTGGTTATCAATCTGTCCTCATTCCACTCCTACTTTTCACAAAGTTTTGACCACCATACCTGAACAGAAACAGCAGCAAACCCTGCAGACAAATACAACCACACTTGAATATAAAGTCCAGTTCATTATTTTTTAATACTGCTTTAATGTTTGGAAAAATATAGTCAAAGCATCAAATAATACAACTGGCACTGGTCTTCTAGTTGCTCCCCAGTAATTACTATTGAAAACAGTTGCTAGTATAATTGTTCTGGTACATAGTAAGTTATAATATAACCTGCAATCAGTTTCATAATCTCCTACTGTAGTCATAAAAAGAAAATAAAAATACATGAGGGTGTACCTGGATGGCGGCTCTTTCCTGATATGGCAATTAAGCAGTCTGGGGAACCGGTGAGGCAAGGAGTGACACAGGGACAATTTGCCTACAGTACAGAATTGTTAGATCTATTTGTGCAGCTGGCATCCACACTTCGGAGAGGCAGGGAATTTAAAGAGGAATTTATTCCAGGTAAGGACCAATCAGAGACAGTGCCAAATACACTAATCCTTTCCATAGGTCAGCTCTAAAAATATTCTTTCTCATGCAAGTTTCTATTTTAATTCAAAAACCCTAAGATTGATTGATATTTAAAATAAGCTAATATTAAAAAGTGTCCTTCTCCACCCCTTCCTTTAACTGCCTGCTAAAGCCAGCAATCCAGTCATGATCCAGTGACAATTGCATTACCATGGAACTCTTCAGTCGTGCAGACAGTTGCAGCCCTGGTGGTCTGCACTGAGCAAAAATGTTATTTGAAGCTTCATTTTTAGGATGACTGCAGCATTTTCTTGTCTGTTTTCCCGTGGAGAATTTGGAAGAGACACGTGTAAGGCTTTTTGCCGGGACAGAGCAGGTGGCCTGCTATATGAAGTTTTGGGAAGGATGTGCAGCCAGTCCTCACATGCTCACCTTGAGGCTGACATCCAGGCAGCCCCTTGGCATGATCCAGACCCCACACGGGCTGCTCTCCCTCTCCAGTACTGGACGACCCTGCGGGCACTTTTCCTTATCCAAGGAATAGTCCCCGTAGTTCCAGTGGTCTTCCTACATTGCTCTGCAGAACCAGCTCCAGCTAACCCTTATGGCAGAACATTGCTGGGTGTTAAAAAGTGATGGACACCACATCTGTTCATTGTACGTATAACACAGGTATCGAAAACACACAAAGTTTATCGTTCTGAATAAATTGCGGGTTTTTAGATATTTTTGCTGGGTTGTAATTATCCAGGTGGGATAATTATCCATCTGTGAACAGAACTGCTGCAGCCATGAATGATAAGTATCTTTTCTGTGGGGGTCTATAACCTGCGAACTGTGATTTTCATCAGAAATGGGAGTTCATGTGCCTGTGCCAGACAGCAAATATCTATATTTCTCCTTTTCACAAATTTGACAGCGTGGTTGGGAGGTTACACTGGTTGAACGGCAGGTCTGCTGCTGTCAGTGGTGCCTGAACCTCAGAGGTTAAAGCTTACAGTTGTGACATTCATTCACGCATAATTTAAGGTATAATCTCTATCACTAAATTTGACTTTTCCACAGGGTTACCAGGAAACAAGGACTCATTTTTACACACTTCCTTTTCATTACTGGGTTTTTTTTTTTCAGTTTCACATTTAATGGTCTTCTGTTTGACACATTCTCCTTTCTTCCTAGTTTCGGGAAGGCAACTTCAGCCGGAAGACTCCCACGTCACTGCTTGACTTGTCTGTTACCACGTGTCTTGAACATCCTGTGTTCATAGTAATAATACAGTGCAGGTTTTGTATTAATAGAAGTACACCTAAGTAATTTTCACTTGTCTTGGAGCATCTGCTATCTCCTCCTACATTCTTCCTTAAATCTTAACACAGGGTCTCTTAGAGAAAATCCTGCTTCACAGTTAAACGAGCTCATTGAACTGGTGCTTTTTAACGCATATATTTTTACGTGTCTTTTTTTTCTGCAAGTGGAAAATGCATTTCACTAGCTGAAAGTGTTTTATGTTGGAAAAATGGCTAAATAGATGCAGTAAAATCTGTTAATTTTCTGGGTGAAGTTTTTGTTCACTGTCTTTTTCTCTGCCCTCAGGTGATGGCTTGCTTACCTCGCAGCCAATTACAGCTGGGCAGCACTTGCAACGGAGATTTGTAATTTTAGAAGGAACTCTTTGGTAACAGATGGCCCCATATTTTTTTTGAAAGGACTGCTGAAGTCCTTTAGTATCTAATTTAAGTAAAATCTGCGAGCTGACAGCAGACTTATGTTATATTGCCAACTCTGGGCATTAAAAAATAACAAGTTTTTAAAATATAATGAACTTTTAAATTTGCCTGGTGATTTTTCAGTCCAAGGCTCTGAGTGGTCTAATTTTCAAATATTTCCCTGGAAGAATGAAAGTTAAGAACTTGCCTTCCTTCCAAATAAATTATCGTGTAATCCTGGGGATTTTAAAACCGGGGTTTCACAGAAGGTGTCATCTGTTGTGAATTTCATGGAAAAAAAAAACCCTGAGACTTGCAACTGTGCAGCTGGCAGTGCACAACAGGACAGTCCTGCACCCTCCTGGAGTTCACCTACTGCGTGTGCCCATGGGTATGGGTTAGTGTCTGTACACACAGACACGTGGTGTTAAATTCAGAAAGTTCTGTTTCCCAAAAAGGGATCTCCTTTCCAGGAGTGAATGGAGTCTGTTTCCATTAACTCTCCACCGAGCTGTACAAGGTACCTGTAGACAGGGAGAGCCTAAGGGGGCAGCTGTGCATCTTCTAATGGGCCTGCCTGGAGTGGCTGGGAAGGGCCCAAGAGCTCAGCACTCAGAGTCATCCACCAGCTGGGTGGTGGTTACCTTCTGCACCCCTTCAGATGGAGGTGATCACGTGGGAACTCCACTGCCAGTTATTCCACCACACAGTCAGACGCGAGCTCAAATCACAGATGTTCACCGATGGTGCCAAGATCAAAGCACCAGCACTTCCACAGCGCTACTCTGCTGCAGAGACCACGCTGTCACCTCCTGCACAAGCACTACAGTCATTCCAGGTGCCTGCAAAGCAGGTGTAAATTTACTGCTTGATTTCCATCAGGTCTGCTTAAAAAAAGTGCCAATTGCCATTCAACCGTTGCCCACATCAGTTCTAAATACAGCCCCCAGCCCCTTGCTTCCACCTGATTGATTGAGAGTAGCCCAGCTTTGTGTAGGATAGGGATGTGACATCAGGTCACACCACAATGGGATGGAGCACATGTAGAAGCACAGTTCTGCCCCAGCAACCTTCCTCTCGTGGTTGTGTGGGTGGAAGAATGTGGTTAATGCTTAATTTTTATGGTGTTGGTGCACTGTAATAATGCAGCATCAAGATGCTGAACCAATTTCTTTTTGGGCTGCCAGTGCATTTTTCTCCACTTTAAGGATTTTGTGGCAATGGTCAATGCTGTCATCAGAAAAAACAACAACTCCTTTCCAAACATTTTGCCATATGAAGAAGTGGTGAGACAAAAAGATCAAAAAGGGAGAATAGAATAGACCCAAAACAATGTGTGGAGAAAAAAACCCCAACACACTTGAAATGAGACAAGAAAAATCAGGGCATAGGAAAGAAAAAGAAAAGTAGCTGGAAAAAAGAGAAGAGTAATCAATGGAAGCAGGAGCGAAAGGAATCTTAAAACGTGATTCTGGAGGAATAACCCATTTCCTTAAGGTAGCTCCCTGCCTTAAAAGGAGCTACAAAGCTCCAGCTGCACCTGAATCTCTTTTAAGTGGAGTGTCTTTATCTTCCTGCCAGCCCTGCTGCCTGAAATGAGGTATGTCTTTGTGACTTGCTCCAGAGAATCATAAAGCTATTTCTGAGCAAACCAAATCTATTGGTGTAACCTTTGGTCGGTTTGTTTTTGTTTAAGAGGACTGCTTCTATTCTCTCGTAGCCAAGCCAGGAACCCTGGCAGGGAGCAGCAACACCATCCGGGATACTGCAGTAGAGGGAGCCACACCATCACCATCCCTGACTGATAATGTAAGCACAGTGTCTTTCAGTAAATTTTTTTTTTTTTTTTTTTTTTTAGTATCCAAGAGCTGGACTTCTAAAGACATTAAAGAATCAAAAACTAGAAAAAATTTTGAGGTTCTTTACACGATATTATAGATTATGCATTCTCATATCTCTGTATAACACTTTGAGACTACTGGTGAGCCTGATTGCTCAGTATTCCCCCTTTTCCAGAGTTTTGCTGAAAAAAGAAAGAACTCAAACCAAAACAATAATATTGCAGATTTTTGTAATCTTTTTTAGGAAAATTCCAAGTTCACATAGTATTGTAAAGAAGTTTGCAAGGGGACATCCCTGTTGTGGTATTTTCAAATCCTGCCAGTAAGCACAGTCAGTCTTGGGTTCTTTTAAGTGTTTTTCAGTTTTGCCATGCTGAAATTGTCTTTTTTCCCCTGCTTACACATTTTGACACCCTTACCTTTTTGTCCCCACTTTCCCTAGTCTTATTGCTGTTGGTAAAAGGTAGGCCAGTTAATATTTGTACTATTCAATGTATCTGCAATTTGCTGTGTAATAAAAAAGAGCTCCCTTACCAACACTAAAAATGTTTTTAAATGAATTTTTATTAAGTAAAAGCTAGATGATTGTTCATTTTGAATTGTAGTGCGAGGTAACAGGAAAAAATGAAGCTAAGAGAAATTCTGCCTGACTGATAAATTATATTCCCTAGGTTTGCTAAGTAGCACATTAATGATGCATATGCATTATTAAATTCTGGAGAGTACATCACTGGCATGTAAATTTCCCTTAGGCATGTGGTTAGATCACTAAGTACCTGCATTTGTCTTCTGAAAGAGTGATTCATACATAGTTGATCGTGGTTTCATACCACACTTACTCCCTGTGCAAATCCCTCTTACTGATTGACTTTTTGATTTGAGTATCAATGATAACTTCTTGTAATTTGGATTTCTAAGATGTCATAAGTAAAAGTTTTCAAAATTTAGATGTAATACGAGGCACATTCAGAAGTGACACTCCAGGGATTTTCAGATTTAAGGACAGGAAAATAATTATGGCAAAAAACAACTCTGCTTTTAAGACAATTGACATCTAAAAATGAATTACTGCAAATCCATAGAATGATAGAGTGGTTTTCACTGCAAGGGACCTTAAAGATCACCCAGTTCCAACTCCCCTGTCACAGGCAGGGACACCTTCCACTAGACCAGGCTGCTCAGAGCCCCATCCAGCCTGGCCTTGAACACTTCCAGGGATGGGGCATCCACAGCTTCTCTGGCAACCTGTGCCGGTGCCTCACCACCTCCACAGTGAAGAATTTCTCTTCATACCTAATCTAAACCTACTCTCTTTCAGTTTGAAGCCATTCCCCCTCGTCCTGTCACTACAAGCCCTTGCGAAAAGTCCCTCTCCAGCTCTCTTGTAGCCCCCTTTATGTACTGGAGGGTGCTCTATGGTCTCCCCAGAGTTTCTCTTCTCCAGGCTGAACAGCCCCAGCTCTCTCAGCCTGTCTCCACAGGAGAGGTGCTCCAGCCCTCTGAGCATCAAATCACCGACTTAATTCAGTTTTGTAGCAGGGAAACAACACGAGCAAGATGTCAGTGAGTGTGTGAGAGGAGCGGTTTGAAAGTCTGACTTTATGCAGTTTGGAGAGGAAGAAGTGTGAATTACTTTCAAACTAGACTTCTCTGTGCATGAATTACAAGGTTGTAGTTTGATATTCAGTCAGAAAACATGATACTGTAGTACACAGAATTTTGTTTCGGATTACAGGTGGAGAGATTTGTATATAAAGTTTGCTGAAATTTTTCATATAAAAAATTCATTTGCTGATAATGCGTTTTTGGATCAACTGGAATTATTTGTAAATCCAGACCAGAATTTCTCCAGTAAGCTTCAGCCAACAAATACAGAAAACACCCTAAAATTTTAAAAAGTTTAATTTAATATAATGTATTATAATGCGGTGTTCCACTTTTTCATTTTAAAATAACGTTTGGCCTTGAAGTTAAATATTTAAGATGGCATGAAAGTATATTAAAATCTAACAAAAGAAGAGTATTTGATTTCAAAACTATTTAGTTTGACCTAAAATCATTGTTACCTTCTCTTTGGATCAAGATGAAACCCCAGACTTTTCTTTTGAGTAGATTTTAAATAATCACCGCTTAAACTCCATGTCTTAGTTCCACTTCTTTATCTTAATAAAGAATATATTTGATTCTTTACGTCTCATTTTAGAAAATCTCTAAGCTGCCGATATACAAATGAGGCTCTGTCACTCACCTTCTGCTTTGCAGGTGCATCACATGGGAGGGGAACCTGGACTATTCCTTGCAGAATAGAATTGAGAAATAAAAGCAGAGAACTTAAAGGTGCTTGTAATTCTAAAACCAAGTGACGAGTGGGCTTAGCTCTCATGCGGTAACCCTGTGTGCCGATGACTTAAAAAGATGAGGATTTTGTGAATTACAGGAAAGATTGTTAGTAGACATGATATGCCTGGGTTTTCAAAAAGCCTTTGACAACACTCCTCATGAAAAGTTATTAAAGAAAATAGGTTTCCATGGGATTGGAGGAGAGGTTCTTATATGGTTTGAAGTCTGATTATGGGATAAGAAGCAGAAGGAAAGGCAGAACTGTCATTTTCGGGGCAGAGAAGGGTCAAGAGGAGTTCTCTCAGAAACTGGATGTGAGGCAGGCTTTATTCAACATCTTCGTCCTTAACCTGGGGAGTTCGGTGAAATGAATATTCCCAAATTTATGGGGATTAGCAGTCAAACAAGGCACTGATGATGGTCAAAAAGGTGGCAGATATGTTTCAGCGCAGATAAAAGTATATTTAGTATATCTAAGTCAGTCCCACACAAAACTGAGCTCCAAATAGGCAGTTAGAGCCCTGGCTCAGAGCACAGCAACAGCCAGAAAAAGCAACGAAACACCATTAGAAAGGGTCCTGTAAGCAGAACAGATGGCACCTTGGTGCCATCACAAAGGAGCAGGGCAAACCCACAGCTTGTGCTCTGCCTGCTGGAGAGACACTGGACACACAGCAATGAGATTTTCAAAGGATGGAGCCACTGCCTTGCATGGAAAGACCTGAAAGGCTGGGGCTGTTTGGTGCGGAGAGGAGAAGGAGGAGTGGGGTGTAGCTGAAGTTTACAAAGTCTCTCTAAGCTGGATGGAGAACTGTCGTTCACCAAGTTGTGCAATGTGGTGGCTGAGAGACACTAATTGAAACTAGTAGGAGATGGCTTTAAAAGAGTTGAAAGATTTACTGCTCCACATAGCAAGGTCTGAGCTTGAATGTAAAACTTGTAGGCTGAGATAAGAACAGTTTAATAATTGAAAACAAAGTAAAATGTAATAAAAATAGTAAATAATAATGATTGAAAAAAGAGAAGGAAAAAAACCCAAAAAAGTGATGCACACCGCAATTGCCCACCACCCACTGACTGCTGCTGGATCCCATTCCTGGACTCAGATTGTCCCCTCTTCTGGGTAACTCCCCCAGTTTATATACTGGCCGTGATGTTCTGTGGTGTGGAATATCCCTTTGGCCAGTCTCGGTCACCTATCCTGGCTGTGCTCCCTCACAGGTTTTTTCTTTTCCACACCTCCTCCCTGGCAGAGCATGAAAAAAAAAAAAGGTCCTTGACTTAGGATAAACATGACTTAGCAAAACCCAAAACATCGGTGTGTTATCATCATAATTCTCTTTCTGAATCCAAAACACAGCCCTGTACCAGTCACTGAGAAGAAGTTAACTCTGTCCTAACTGAAACCAGGACAACCCCCAGTCCAACAGCTGTGAATACTGAGGGAATGTGCTGCAGAAAGTGCCCAGGCTCAGGTACTTTCCCCTCAGGGTCTCTCCTGTTGCCATTGCTGGAGACACAGCACTTGGTCTGGATGGTGCCAGCAGCTGGACCCAGCCAGGATGATGTTCTATCCTTGTATCCCACATTTTCAGCACAGTCTGGGCTGGTCAATCCCTACAGTACTAAAAGTAGCTCAGTAGAGCTCTCACCCCAGTGACAACCTCAGTGTTGGGGTGCACTGTGTGCTGGAAGAGAGATAGGCCCTGAGGGCCGGAGAGAGCCTCTTTCTTGGACCCGGGGGTGATCCTGGAAGTGCATCCAGGTCACCGAGGATAGGCTGAGAGAGGATTATGGGTTTCTGGACAGTGTCAGACCTATGAGATGTGATAATTGTGGTTTGTGACCTTATAGGGTATTGTTTACTTATTACCATAATAGGCAGTGTCTGTGCACTATCCCAGGTGATTGGGGGACACTGAGGTGAACATCTTTCCTGGTTATATGATGCAATATCCTGTTGGGTGCTGGTATTTAGGGAATATTTTGCTGCACAATAAACGCTTTGCACTTCTCCATCTTGTGTGCGGCGTCATGCCCTTGCGTGAATACCGCACCTCAGTACCGGACAAAGGGGTTTTAAAAGTGGGGAGAATAGTGGTTGCTCATCGTCACAGGTTCCCTGGGCACAGTCTAAAGTTTTCTCGTGTCACCTGCATTTTGTAGAGGTGAGAACACGCTTTTTACTTGTGTGTGAAAGTCATGAAATGACAGCGAGTAGTCACTTCTCAGAAGCCTCTTCTCAGAGACAGTGACAGCCCCTTCTGTGGAGCTTTTTAAAATACAGAATAAACTGTGAATTAGCAAAGGCACACTCCTGTCTGAGTCACCAGCCCAGTCCAAATGACATCTCAAAGCTGTGCTGTGCTGGAAAGGCTCATAACTGTGGAAGCCAATTTGAAAAGTACTGATTCTTAATAAATAACAAGGAGTAACTCCAGCGGAAGGGAACTGGACTGGCACAAGACCCCTTCCTTCTGGGTGTAAAAGCCAACCCGCAATGTCAAATGCTTTAACTGCCTATGGGGTGCCAATACTGCCTGTAGGAGATAAAAGCAAGTATGCGTTGAGGGCACAATAATATGGACGACTAAGCTACAGTCTTTATGTAAGGCGTTCACAACTAATCCACAAGCCTGGAAAAAAAGGACAAAAACCCCTAGGGTTTATGATGAGAAATATGTGTTAAAGGCTTAGGGATCTAATGTGGCTCGCTTTTCCACCATAAAGATTTTTTGTGGGATTTCTGGAACATGAAGTCAGATCCTGCTGCCAAATCTGCAGCCACAGGAGGCTCTCAAGTCATGAAAAAAAGCTCTTTATTCCCTTAACTTATTTGGATTTATAGGATTACTGTGCTAAGGACTAGCTCAATGCTAAGTACTCTCCTGCATTTCAACTGGCTCTCGAGAGAACACTCAGCAGTTGTTTTTCCCACTAAAAGAGGTATCTCTGAAAGCATCACAACTGGAAGTGATCTCTCAGCGTCTCACCCCAGCACCTCGATTCACACTCCTCTGTGCGGGGTGAACTGAAGGATTTCAGGGTTTATTGACAAAATTGTGAGATCCATATTCAGGCAGAAAAAAGCCAGGATTGCTTTGCAGAAGCACGCTGCATCTTAGAGTGAAAATATTGATCCGGCAAAAGGAGTGTTTCTTACAGCTTTAAAGGTCAAGAAAAAGCCTCTCCAAACCTGAGTTGCACTTGGAGACTCACTAGCAACCTGTGCAGCACAGACCACTGCCAAAGACTCCTCTGGAAGTCTGGAACGTTTTGAACCCGTGGAACAGGTCTTGGTTATAAACAAACCACTGCATCTTGTAGTCTCTTCATCTTCCATGTGGCCTTGGAGCTTGTACTGCTGTAGATCTCTCCTCTGTGGTGACCAGTGACAAAACCTGAGGCCTGAACTTGTGTCAGGGGAGGTTTAGGTTGGATATCAGGAAAATCTTTTCCACCCAGAGGGTGGCTGAGCACTGGAACAGGCTCCCCAGGGCAGTGGTCACAGCAGCAAGCCTGACAGAGTTCAAGAAGCATTTGGACAAAGCTGTGCGGGGCCAGGAGCTGGACTCAATGATCCTGATGGGTCCCTTCCAACCCAGCATATTCTGTGATTCTGTGCTTCTGTGATCTTTGTTGCTACACTGATACACACTACAGATGGTTTATACATCTGAGCCAGATTCTCTCATTTCATTTTTTTTTTCTCTTAACTTTTTCTCCTTCATTTCCTATTCCTCCAAACTGCTGCACTTTCGCTCTCATTCTGTTTGCAGCTTTTATGCGTCACATTCTGCTCTTGTTACAGTAGTAAAAATCTGCTGGGTTTGGAGAGACACCCGTGCAGCTGGTCAGAAGTGCTGTCCTGGCAACTCAGCTGGGTTATTGGGGTTACTGCCACCCCAAGGGTAGGTCCATGGGTGGGTGTTCCTGCCCCTGCAGCAGCGCTGCCTTTGGAGCTGCTGGCAGGGTTACACATTCAGTGAGTCCCGAAAGTCAGAGAACACAACTCAAATCTGCATGTTCGGTGACGCCTGCAGATCTTGGAGAGGCAGTAACACTGAGGGGGAGGTGGTGAGCAGAGTTCCAGCAGTAACCTCTTACCTAACTGAAGTCACAGCAGCAAATCTGGCTGTAGCCTACGCTGCTCTCTCCATTCTTTCTGCTTCTATTGTTTGTCGATTTATTTCCCTTATTACTTTTAAAAAAATTAAGTCTGAACATCTCTTTCTTTTAGCTTCTTTTCCTCAGAAATGTAGCCAGATAAATGGGGCTACTGAGAGAGAAGTAAGGATAAGTAGAAACGAATTCACATATAGTTATGTTTCTGTTTGTATTCCAGATGCTTTACTATGACTCCTTCCTTCAGTTCTATTTTCTTTTAACTCCCTATTTTTGGTTCGTTTTAAGGTTTGCTTTATTCTGCAAGCCAGTAGTGTACCAAAGGTTATATTGAGTTCACAGTGGGATAGAGACCTCAGAGAGTTAAATGTCATGGTTTCTTCTAGCAAATCAGAAATAAGCATATTTTCAGTCCCTTGAGAATACACTGTCAGATCACAAATATTAAAACCAACCACCATTAGCTGATTAGCGGCTGAGCAATTACAACAGCTTTGCCCAAAGAGGGAACACCCCACACACACACACTTAAAAACCCACTTAAAAGCCTTTATTAATTACAAAAACACTTAAATGATTTAACAGATGAAAATAGTAACAAGTACCAAAAGGCCAGATGATGCTTTCGGTTATATCACATAACTGAGTTTAAAAAATGGAGATGAGCCAATTCTATAAAGTAGGAGTAAAGCAGGCTGATAACGTTATGGCTCAAAGGGAGGAATGGCTTTCATTAATTCTACTTTTCTGCAGAATCTTGGCTTTTTTTCTGCTGCTAGCCTTAAGTGCCTAATTGTTCAACACGGTTTCCTGACAGATTCAGCTTTCCCTTATCCCCATGTGTACTTCCAGGGCTCTTTACACAGAAAAATAACAGTTTACCAAGCTATGCAACATTCATGAACTTTCAACATTACTTTTCATTACACCCTTTTATTAAATGACATTCCCAATATGTGGTAGCTAGAATGAAATAATTCAGGGGCCGTAAGTATTGCCAATGAGCCCTTCATGACTCTCCACTCAGGAGCCTTCTGCTCCTGGTTGTACTTAACCAGCGTAAGTAGCAGTGAAAAATAAAAGACTTCTTTTTTCGCAAGAGAAGAAGGAAGAGCAGCAGGGTAACCTGTAATGCCTACAATAATTTGCAGGGCACGATGATTTAGTGAGTAGGCAGGGCTTGCCACAGTTATCTGTTCCTACCTTTTCACTGCTCTTTGCAGGGATGGTTGTCGCTAGCTTTGCTGGGACCGTGGGTTCAGGAATAAATATGAAATGAAGTTGCACACAGGAGTTCACACTCCTTGGAGCACATTTCAGGTTCTCAAGCATATCACATTGCATCAGTCTCTCTAGAGCTCTTGTTTCAGGCCCTCAGGCAGATGACATTGCATCAAGTTCATATTTTAAAGCTTAAAGCTTTCTGTAAGGGCAAGAAACTTGCCATTTCATTTTCATGAAAATGCAGAATCTGATGTAATCATATGGCACTGTGAGCTGGAGCCCAAAATAACTGCATTATACTGCCTGGACCATAAAATTACTGAAGGATTTACAGTATTCCCTAGAAGTTCCTACAGAGGAACAGCTCTACTAGCACAAGACCTAACAGGACTGTAAGTCATTTAAACAGTGCAGGGACTGCGAAAAACTGGGTAGTGTCTCCTGTGTGCGTCCCACGGTGTCACCTCAGAGGCTCCTGAAGTATTTCAAGGAATCCCAGACTGGCAGCCATGGGATGGTTGCATCTTCACAGGGGACGTTTCTTAGGGGTCCTGGAATGCCTTTGTCCTTTCACACTCTGCGACAACACTGAGAATGAAAGAAGAGCCTTGCCACTATAGAGAGCCCGGGCCTTCCTTTGCAATACGCCTATGGAAACTTGGAATGCCTGGATGGTATTGTGGGCACACCCACCAGTTTGGAGAGTTCAAGCTGTCTGGCATGTTCAGTGAAGCAAGAGGTGAAAGGTTTCCAGGAACACAATATTTGTTCTCCTTTGCTTTGTGCGATGCTGGCAAACGCAGTCCCCCGTCAAGGAAGCACCCACCAAAGTGTGGTTTTTAATTTTTTTGATTTAGAAAGACTCTCTAGTTCTTTCAGATTCCAATCTGCTGTTAATGAGTGCTGACAGCTTGACTTCACCAAAACTGATGTTCAGATTCTTGAACTATTATCTTTATTTCACTCTGCATTGCACAGACTAATTTCAGTTTAATTATTTCTGGGATGCGGGTTGAAGAAATTGTAAGGGGTAATAGGTCAAACACAAAGTAGATTCTTCATCACCTAAAAAAAAATCAATTTTATGGGAGGGAAAAGTAATTTGATTTATTATTTTACCAAACAGATCTAATTCTCTTAATAGTTCTATAGAATAAGCTTTGAAATAATAATTTTCTTCTGTAGTAAATATCTGATACTTGTTTCTCTTTTGTTATTTGCTAAGATGGAATTGTTAGGTCTTCTAACATTTTAGTTCATAATATGCTTCAAACTACATTTTCTGTAAGGGTGCTGCACTAATTTTGCCAAAATGATTTGGAGATAGAGTTGGTAACCAATCTGTGTGTCAGACAAAGCAAATAAATGTAGTTAACACATGAAAATTACTTACATAATGAGTCCAAACATGTTTTTTAGGGGTTGCATTTTATACTCACAGGAAATTTTTGGAGCAAGTATTTTTAGTTTTCAGGTAGCTTCCACTGGACAGAGAGAATCCCTTGCTCTTTGGATTTCCTAGGCCTGGCTTGTGTTCCCTGAAGAGAGTTTAAATAAATAACAACACAATAGAGCAGAATTTGCTGGTTAGATACAATGAGAGGTATCCTGGGAATAAATCTCGCACACACAAAAAAACTGAGCACCAGCAAATTGCAAATTTAAAAACACTCCCTGAGAGTTGTTAATATGAATTTCTAGATAGAGAGAATATGATTGCATGCATCTGATACCTCTTAGTCCTTAATTGCATTCAATTAAATCAATTGTTCAGAAGCTTGCTATCCCTTCTCAGATTCTCAGCCAGCTGCTGCATAAGTTCTGATAGGCCTGAGTTCATAAGTAATTTATTAGGGTTAGTCTCATGCTTGTCAGAAGTGTCAAAACTTATAAAAACATTCTGGTAGGTAATTTCTAGCAATGGGAAGCTTTTCCCTCTCGGAAACCCTTGTGATGGTCATGA
Organism: Rhagologus leucostigma; assembly: GCA_013397725.1. Taxonomy (NCBI): domain Eukaryota; kingdom Metazoa; phylum Chordata; class Aves; order Passeriformes; genus Rhagologus; species Rhagologus leucostigma. The sequence goes on from VZTD01004439.1 coordinate 2,360,499, forward strand.
ACATCTGCTGTAATTTTGTGACAATTGATGCTACATTTGCTTGTCTTGCCCAACTGGGTCTTTTTCCAGTCTGTAAGTAGACTGAGATTCAGGAGAAAAAAAATTTCCAGGGGCACTGGGAAAAAAGTTGCCATTTTCTGAAGCAGCAAGATCTGTATTATGGAAACTGAGCAGGAAGCTAGAGCCATGAGTCTCCTCAGCCTTTGTTTATAACATTTCCACTGTTAAAGCTGCAACTTCTGCAAACAGAGCAGGAGAAAATCGATTTTGAAATACAGCATGAGATGGCGCAGAGCCCTTTGGACACAGCACATAAAATAAAAGGATTTTATTCTTTCAGGAGACAGCAAAACGACTTAGATCTGCAAAACCTGCACCTTCACCCAGCTGTCTGCTCTTGGTGGGATGCTGGATACCCATGTTGTGCCCCAGGGTGGAGGTGGGACGTGGCTGGACCTAAAGAGCTCTGCATCTCTTTGGGATCTCACAGTCACAGACTGTGCACTGGTTACCGTTCTTCTGAACAGTTTTTGTCTTCCTGCAATAAATTTGTGATTTTCAGGGAAATCTAGTTTAACTTTACCTAAAGAATTTCTTTTCCCATGGACTGTCATAGAGCTAGGCTGCAATTTCCTCCCTGATTTTCAATGTTCTTGTATTTTTCACTCTGATTATTTCAGGTTATTTCGTCACCAAGTGTTTTAAAGTATCAGTAGTAGTAGTAGTATTGTTGGTCTAAGAGAAGCACCGAGGGTGATAAGGAGAAAAAATAGGTTTTATCAGACAGACATGGAAAAACAGGTCATCTTTCAGCCAATTAAAAACTGGCCAGGTGTCTTAATGAAATAGTGCTTTAGATTTCCTTTGAGAACATAGGATGACTTCAAACCAGTAGTGGTTTTGGTCACTCATGAATTTAAACAGCGTAAAGAGGCTTTGAGCCGTCCTACACAGTAACCCCTGTCATCCCAAAGGTTCATTTTCCAGTGCAGGATGATAATTATCCTTTTTCTTCTCTATGTTCACTCACACTATTATCTGGCATCCTTTTACCACGATTCTATCCTCTTTGCTAGATTCTCTTCCTCCTATAGACTAAAAATAAGCTCAGTCCCTATACATGATTTGCCTTTGCTTCTTAACCTGATAAAAGTATATTCAATATCTGCAACAAGTTAGTTTTTACAGAGTATTATTTTAGCTTTACACTTTTAAAAGCACATTCATAAATGTGCTTGTTTTGCTGCTTCATTTCTCTCCCCTTTATTCTCTCCTCAGCTCTTGTGTATTCTGTCCTCCTCTCTCAGTCAGTGTGTTTCCTTGGAATGCCTTGATCTCTCTGCCCAACACGTAATGCACCACTGCAATTCAGCGGCTCCAAACCTCTACATTTAGAAATCATGAACACTCAGGGACAAGGAATGGCTTTCAGCAAGAGAAGTGCCACCAGAAACCGAAGATTTTTGTCTACGAAAGAAATGCAACACCAATTTAAATGTCTCATGTGCTCTTGTATCCATTGTGCCTCAGCTCTGACCTTACATTTTTTTTGCAGCTAATGGACCTCATGATAGCTTTTGATTTTCCCAGGGTGTCTGGAGGTGGCTATCTCATGGCCCATGCCAGGAAACATCAATCTCTCAGCCTTTACAAGGCCTAATGGCTCACGGACACCTATAACTTCCAGCTATAGGAATACAAAATTTTAAGCTGCTGCCTGTCTTGTCCTTCCAGATTCTTACCCCGATCAGTTGAATGTCTGTCCAATTAATCCACAAAGCACAGAGGATGAAAAATGATTATTTTTGCTTCTGCTTCTTTTGCAGAGTCAAGTCCATTTGTCTCATGCTTGCTGGTTCTGGACAGTTTAATGAAGTGTTGACACGTACTAATGACAGGCAGGGAACTGCAGCACTTCTGTTTGCAGGGTTACTGTCTCCTCATTTCAGACTGGGGACATCAGCATCCTGTAGCAAGGACTTGAAACTACCACAGGCAAAATACAGGACGTTTTGAAGTAGACTCTTCAGAGTTTTTGAACACTGGGAAAAATTGAATTAATTTACCACTGGGATTTTACACATTTTTACCATATGAAGCTGACAACCCGTGATGAAAAGCAGCAAGGAGTATATGGGACAGGAGATGTCTACAGATGAGATAAAAAACATCATTTGAAGTCCTGAGGTTCTCTCATCTGATTCCAGTATTCCAGGCAGTTCGCCGGGTTTTTACATCTGTGGCATCACAATGGCTACAATGAAAACATTTTATCAAATATGAGGCATACTTACAAAAAGAAATAGCTGAATGGGCTAAATTATGCTGCTTCTCCAGATGCCATACACCAATCCCAACGTTGTATAAACTTCTTGACGCACAGAGGCACAGACTGGTTTTTAATCAATGCCAGGAAATCTAGACTTTGATCAGCCATTAATTTTTTGACCAAGAATTGGTCAAATACAAGAACTTGTTCATCAGACGCAATTTAACGTAAGAATTTCAGTTTGCTACAGTTTTCTCCGAAATTTTGCTGAAGTGAAACATCGCCTCCCAGGAATTACTTGGATAGCTGGAAACATGGGTTTCTATCGTGAAGCAGAAGTTAGTAGGGGATCTCTTCTACTAACCTTTTAAGAAGCTCTCCAAGGAGATTTTCTCTGCATGGAACGGCCCATAGGAAGCAGCTTGCTTTTAGCAGAACTGTGCTCTGCCAGCAAAGTGTTGTGCTGCAATCACAGCTCTTGGACAAAGCAAGAGGATGGATTTAAAGCTCAGAGTCACATGAAGAGGACTACATCCCTGCACATTTTTTTCTGGCCACTTGTATTTGTGAAGAGTACAAATACATAGCTTTTCCCCAAGAGATTGTGTGGGACTCTTTCAGGATTGCCAGGTACTTTGCTATTTTTCATAAATTGAAGAATGTCTAACTCCAACAGAGACCATGACCAGCAGTAACTTGTGGACACTCACACACTTACAGAAACACTGTTTTACTTTGCAAGGCAGGAGACAGCATGTGTTCTCCTCCCAGTCTGCTGCCGGAAGCAGTTTTTCCTTGCCTTCCCACTCTGGTTACCAGACCAAGGCAGAGGCCTGCAAGGTGGAGGACTTCAAATAACCAGGAAAAGTAAGATGATACTACTAAGATGGGTTTGCTTTACCAGGCCTACCCCCTGAAGAATCAGAAGAGATCTGGTCAGACACTGTGAGTGACATTTTAGAAAAGAAGAAAAGTTCTTCCTTATGCATTATTGCCACTGGGATGGAGTGACTTATCTTCCCTAAAGCTGTATGGGATCTCTGCCACCATGGAAGCATCCAGGATGCAAAAATCTGGCAAGGTGGGATGATTTATTAAAGGTCTTTGCAAGGAGCCCTGCTCTGTCTCACAGACACTCTCCATTTGCCACTGGATGGCATTCCCTAGAAGGGAATGTCAAAAGGGGAAAGGGGGTCGAGCGTTTCACCACACTGCGTGGGTGACACGTTAGGCAGTAGGAGGCAGCATACAAAGACTTGGAGCAGCAGAAGCCCTGCAAGAGTTGCGCACTTTTCCTCTTCTAGGAGACAATTTCACCCCTGACAGTAAATAAAAAATCACCTCCCCCTCATCTCCTCCTCCATATCTGCTCTCGTACCCTGAGTTCTCTTCCTTTCCAGCCTTCCTATTGACGAGGACTTTTTACACTTTCCTCATAAAACCCAAATACTGACCTGCTTCAGTGCCTTCAAAATGAAACTGAAGGCTCTGATGACTAAATTACACCTTTTAGGAAGTTTGGAGAAATAACTTTGACAGTTCAAATGCAATTGCAGGTGGTTACTTAATTACCCAATACCTTCCCCACGCTCCCTGACCAGGATATAGCTGACAGGTGAGATACAACAGGACCATAGAATTGTGTAGATTGGGAAAGAGCTGTGAGATCATCGAGTCCGACACTAACTGAGCAGTGCCAAGCCCATCACTAAACCATATCCTAAGTGCCACATAGCCTTCCAGGGATGGTGACTCAACCACTTCCTTGCATAGGCTGTTTCAATATTTTACAACCTTTTGGTAAATGAATCTGTCCCAATAGCCAATCTAAAGTTTCCCTAGCACAGCTTGAGGCTGTTCCCTCTCCTCCTGTGACTTGTTACTTGAAAGAAGAGATCAACACCCACCTGGCTACACTCTCCTTTCAGGTGGTTGGAGAGTGATGAGGTCACCCTGAGCCTCCTTTTCTCCAGGCCAAACACCCCCAGCTCCCTCAGCTGCTCCTCATCAGACTTGTGCTCCAGCCCCTTCCCCAGCTCCACTGCCCTTCTCTGGATGTGCCCCAGCACCTCAATGTCTTTCTTGTAGTGAGAGGCCCAAAACTGGACACAGGATTTGAGTTGTGGCCTCACTGATACAGATTTACTACTCGGTCCCACTGAGGGTGATGTCAGGGCATGCCTGCTGTGGGGCCTCCTGCTGTTTTAAGGGTATGTGGCCGAAGGGCGCTGAATGAAGCAGGTTTCTGCCTCGCTTCTCTCCTGCCAACTGCCAAGTGTATTTTTAGCAATATGTTTCCCTGAGCCTGCCAGCTTCATTCTTCCTGAGATCCTAATAAGTGCTGGCTACTGCTCTGGGGCCACGGCTTGTGCTTTCAGGCTGAGTCTGCTTGTCTGCTGGAGCCTGACTGCAGGGAAATGCATCCCGCTGCCTCAGTGGCAGGTTGACAGTTTTTCAAGCACTTCTTGAACTTCATCCAGACAGAGCTCACCAGTGGGACAGCTTTCGCTGCTCCTGCCAGCAAGGAGAATCTGACATGCTTCTGGTACCTTGGGCCAGATCTCTCCTGGGCGTTCACCTCCTGTGCAGTGAAGTCCTACTTCTTTCCCCAGGGCAGAGCAAGAAAGATATGCACCCTGCACCTGTGTGAGCAGTATCAAGGGACTGCAAGAATGCCAGAACTTCCGTAATTCCTGCTGCCACTGCTGCCAAGCAGCAGGCTGAGCAGGCAGGAATGGCATTGAAAAGGCAGGAAGGCTACATTTTCAAAAATGTAGGAAGGAAAAGATAGAAAAGACTGAGGGGAGGAAGATAAGAGAGATGTGGAAGTGCCCCATCTTCTTCCCCACACTCTGGCCTGCTGGAAATCATGAAATCAGAAAACACCAGGGGAACAAAAGGGTTTGTTCATTACTACTTTTGTTCTGCTAGGCTTTCACTGAATTTGTGCTGCTGCAACAAAGGTGACCTGAAGAAAAAAACACCAAATCCTCTCTAATAACCTGTGATCTTTATGTTTGTGGCTTGTGTTTTCTTTGTCAAAATTCCCATAGCTTTGGTGCTACAACACTGGCTCCTGGCCTGTGTACAGATACGCGTTAACTACATTTTCTGTAACATCCATCATGCGCTGCTGCCAGCTCCGTTGTTTTTGCCTGCAGTACAGATGTTCCCTGAGAGCTTATCAGGAGAGTACTTGCTGCTTTTTCACTGCTCCCTGCTTGCTTGCATCAACCCCCTCCTGTATTACATTCTTCCTTCAGTCTGTTTTCATTTGTGCTGGGAAGACTGTTTTGACGACCTGCGAGATTTGGATTTGCTTCTATTATAAGATGTCTTGTTTTCCTGGATGACAAGTACTGCAAATCCTTGGGCAGGTTACTTGAGTCGGACCAGAGGACAGTTTTTCAGATGTCCCTTGTCTCATCATGAAGCTGCCATATTCAAAATGCAGTGACACGCAGCACTTGTGCTCTACCTAGAACCCCTCCGGAATTCTTGTCCCTGGCTTACAGAAGCATATCCCTCAGCTGAAAATGTCTCAATACAAGATCAAATATCCCAACTCTCTGTTCAGATCTTGCATCTCCTCCTTCACTGAGCTCAGCCCTTTTGAGAGGCAACGTAATCCTTCCCAGCACTAACCTGCTGCAGTGCTGCAGGGCACAGATTGTTGAGAAATTGTGCTCTCTGCTTCCATGTCCCATCACCACTGGAGCTGATCATGGGTTCAGGAAGAGGCGAAATTTTATTCACAGGCCATTTCACTCACTGCTTCCAGCCTCCCCTTTGTCAATGGTAGCTACCAGCAGAACAGGTGGTGGCCGAAGGTGCCCTCAAATAATTCTTCTTTCTCTATGCCCAAAGCTTTTGTGGAGTTTGCTTCCTTCCCCAGCTCTCACTTTGACTGCTGTCATCTCACCTGCTTCGCAGATTGTTGTCACATATGGAGGAGCAGGCAAATCAAAGGGAATCAGCAGAGCTCCAGAAAACCTCAGGTAGCAATGGTGTAAGTCCAAATCACCTAAAATGGTTGATCGAAATAGGTCATGGAATCCTAGAATACCTCAAGCTGGAAAGGACCTACAAGGATCATCAAATCAAACTCCTGAAAGGAGGACGAGAAAGAGAATGCTGTTTGGCATCTACAACAGATTTCCATATGCAAAAATCAGAGCCCAGACTCACATCCATGAGCAGGCTGCTGAGTGACAGATATTTGTCCTTGAACACGCCACGGCTGAAGATTAGAGGTAGAAATGTTTATGGGTGGATGCAGATCTTTCCAAGGCACTTGCTGGAACCAGAGGAAGCTGCCAGAGCAACAAATCCTGTGTCTCCATCCTTGAGGATGCCTCTCCTTGAGGATGCCAAGGTGCCTCCTGGTTGAGTTGAGGGGAAAGGTCCTGCTGTAATGACCACTGGTTTGAAGAGTCCTACCCTGGTGACACCGTGGGCTGTCCCTTCCTGGCTTGGCTGCCAGACTGTCATTTGTTCTCTGTTTCCTTCCTTTTGCCCCCGGTCGAGTCCTACCCTTGTTTTTTGGCAGAAAACCCTGCAGCAATCAGGCATGTTTGTTTTGGCAGCACCACGCAGAGTTTGCACAGAACCTCCTTCCTGCCTGCCTCCTTGGTGTGGCTTTTAAATCAGGTCATGATCCAAAGTCTTTCAAGGACAGAGGTGGGGCAGGAGGTTATGATGTGCTGCAATTATTCCACAGCTGAGCGTAGTTCAGCCACAGAACAACCACAGCTTTTGTAACCAGGCCTCTTTTTCATGGTTTTAAACTGAACTCCTGCACTGGCCATGTTACGAAGATAATGACCTTTAGGGTTTGATTAGAAATTTCTTTTGCTTGGAGCAGGGAAGGGACTTGTTTTATTTCATTACTGCTGTGTAATGTTGTGATGCATGATAATTTATAAATACTTCAGTAGAGAAGTTTGTAGGAAAAAAGGTCATTTTTTAGAATCATTTCCCAAAACAATAAAGGGTATATTTTCAGCAGCAAGTAACAAAAGCATCAAGTACAGAGAACTGAGTTAAGAAGTCTCTCTCCATGTCAAATAAAAAGTGAGTTGTTATCATTCTAAAAGGTCTCTTGACTGCCAGCAGTGCTTATTTCAGCTGACAGTAATAGCAGTTTTGTAAATGTAACTCAATTCTATTCAAACACTTGGATACTAGGCCAGGTCATAAGTAATGCTGAAAATTTTCTGTTCTTCACAGTCAATAGAATTAAGAGGCATTTATCTCCTTCCAAAAACTGGACCTTGAACTCTCCCACAGGCAAATTTGCTCCCATTTTTCTTTTCATGGTAAGGATGGGCCATCTAGCCAGCAACCACTGGCTTGAAGAGTGCCAGCAACAAAGCAGTATAACTTATCAATAATAAGACCTAAAAGGTCTGTGATAATCAGGTTAATCCTGGAAGTACCCTGGTCTGATGGAAGCATGCTACACTCATCTCCTGGAGCAGTTTAGAGACCAGAAGTGGTAGCCTGAGTGCACAGTGCATGATGAGCAATGGCTTTGATTCCAGAAACCTAGAGTGTAGGGCATTTTTGGTTGCAGCTCTCTGGTGTTAGGTGCAGGATGCCCTGGCTCATGCTTCCTGTGTTAGAAATGGATGAAAAAAGTTATTTTCTCTTGTAGCAGTTGTGCTAAATGTATCTCTTCACCAGCATTTTCTCTTGGACAGAAAATTTCAGTGTGAGCAAGAGGGGTGTTCCTGCAGTATCCACTCATCTAATTGTTTGTAGGAGTCAGAAATGCTCTGTGTATCTTAACCTTTCTTTTCCATCCCCCTCCTTTTGCAGAGAGCTAATCCCCATTCCAGGAGGACGTTTCATCTGCTTTAGTTACCTCTTGAGCAAAAGTTCTGCCCTGACATCCTACAGGCATCGTGGCTTGGGAAAATCTCCTAAACTTCTTCTCCCGAGCCTCCTCCCACGAGGCCCAGTTAGCTGAGCTCTGGATAAAGGAGAACTAGCTCTGCCTGTATTCAACTGCAAAATTTAAAATAGCACGTGGCAGAAATGCATGGCTCAAGGAAAAGAAACTGAGGCCTAAAAATGGAGATGTAAACAAATTAAAATTAACAGGATTTGAACTAGAAGTTTTCTCTGCATGGATTTTTAATTTTGCAAGAGCAGCTACTGGGACAGAGATCTGTGATTAAGAGAAAATGTTGGGGCCGGGGGGGAAGTTTCCAGTGGGTTATGCCTGCATTAAAAAAAGCCTGCTTGCTTGAGCAGCACTGATTCCAGCAGTCCCTGTTTTGGAGATTTTGGAATCTGAATATTCTTCTAAATAGATAATTTAAATTTAGGTTCCTGGAGTTCATGTCCTTGTGTTAAAATGAGATATGTGAGATACTGTTGATAATACCTTTTAGCCACAATTCAGAGTTTGGTGGTTACTCCCCAGCACAGATGTCTGTCCCCTGAAAAAACAGATAAAATGATAGTGAGGACGGGTGGCTGCCTAGAGGAGTAAGGGAAAAAAACAAAGATCCAGGGTGAAGGAGTTGGCATTTTTTTCATTGCTTTTTGTAGGACTGCTCCAAACAGAAATTCTTCCATGATACAGTTTTCTCTACACGTCACCTAGGGACTACTTCTCAGAGAAAGAGTGATCCTTGCCAGCATCCTGGGATACAGGTGAGCTGGGAAGGAGACAGCTGGGAGAATGAACTATTTATTCCTGCCTCTGAAGAAGTTCCTGCTTTTTCACTTTGGCTGGGGATTTGGGCCAAGTTGAGAATTAGGTATGTCCCTTTAGGGAAAATGTCACTGACATACGGAACAAGGAGATCTGAATAATGCATGTGATATTTCAATCAGTTTTGGTTTGGTATCTGTGTTTGTTTGCTTGGCTGCGTTCCTCAGTAAATGGGAGAGAGCTACATCCAGCCTGGTAGGAGTGGCTCTTAGAACTGTATTTTTCCTTACTGTAGCAGTCCCATCATTCTCTCACACACCAGGAAGGCAACCAGGACAAGTCCAAATAGATAATTTTCATCCAGTGCACACGTTGTAGTGGCTGTGTTTTCAACACACCAAAGAAGCTGCTAGTTTTATTTTATGGGCAAAATCAAACGGGTATATGTAGACCCAGGTCTCACCAGGGGTGGTAACAGAAATAGAGTCCTTTGTTTATTTTTCTAGGTTTCCTTATGAATTTGGCATTTTCTGAACTCCTGAGAACAGTTTTGTGATGCACGTTCACAATCTTGTTTTGTAACAGAATTCCTGTGTGATGCGGTAAAAAAGACAGACTGTGTCACACTTAAAAGGAAAAGGTTACTGATCCCCCCTACAGGTGTTGCCCAGACTGTTCATCTCTGTGTTGCTTAGGTGTTATTTTGAGGTGGTTTCTACTGTACACAAAGCATCATGATTTCACTGAGAGTACATGCACTCAGAGCTGCTTCTCAAGTTTTGCTGAGAGATGGAGAACACAACAGTTTTAGCAGGGCTACATTTACCGCACCAACTGACATTCAGATAAACAAAACCATTTCTGGAAAGACTTCACTGATTTCTCTGAGCTGTGTGTACTAGTGAACTGACATAGAATTTCGAAGCACTCTTACTTGTTTTGATATCTTGTCTTAGTTATAACTTTCACCATTTAAAAAGCAAAGTCAATTCATTAACTGTCAAAAACCAAACAAGAAACACACCTGTGCTGTAGCAAACTACAAACATTGAGATGTTCCTTCCCACAGGGATTTTAAAGACAAAGGAGATGGATGATACGGAAAATAGAAGAAACAAATGGCAAATAAATAATTGTCCTAGGGTGACTGTATGATACTGTATTCCATATCGTCTGCCCTATGCCAGACATGAATCCTGTGCCTTTCTGTGTCTTTAAGCTGGGTCCGAGAGAAAGGGAGAAAAAAAAACCCAAGTGGTTTTGTGTTCAAGGACACAGACATACACTCCCCTGCCTTCCTGTGGTGGCGGGGCGGAGGAAAGCACCTTCCTGCTTTTCCCAGCTCTTGGCTATTTTTCTCGTGAGAGAGACAGAGAGTTAAAATTCCTTGCTTTTTAGCCAGTCTGCTAGCTGAGGCAAGAAAGATTTTCCCTGGGACTTTGGTCTCTTCTTCTTCTCTTCAGGACTGTTCAGCAACACCAGAACATCACTGGGAGACCCTACACCGTTGGCCCGGAGGGGCCCAGGCCAAACCACAGCTCCGGAGAGCAGAGAGCCACACCCACAAAGGACTCAAATCTACCCAGGTTCTCTCCACAGGGAGAGGTTTTATTATTTAGCATTATTCTTTTATTTTCCTGTGCCTGCGTGCACTTTACTTGTTAAATAAATAGGTTTTTTTCACTTTCCTCCGAGGAAAATTCTTTCCAAACCTGGTGGGGGAGGGGTGGCTGTAACCTGCCTTCTATCAGAGGACGTTCATTTCGGACTTTCCTCCGACTTTGCCTCAAACCAGGACAATAATCTATCTGCTTAAGCTCACTCTTCCAATCCAACACCCGTTGATGAGGTATCCTATAAACATCAAACATCCTGTGTGATGGACACTAGATTTTTGGGTTTGGTTTTTTAATTCTTCCTTGGTTTGTGGGCATGAGTGAGGAAAGAGACATTTTAAACAGCAAAACCCTGCCAGAGGAATAAGGTAAGATCAGAGTTCAATGCACTGATTTCAGTGCAGTTCCTTTGTAAGTATCCTTGTTGCCACAGCCACCTTCTCTCACAAACTCAATCCCTCTGTGTCTCTCCCCACTTGAATTTTACCCAGTGTTCGGTTTGACGTCAATATTTTTTTCGTACTCAATGTCTACTTTTCAGATTCAGATTTGACCAGAACCAAGTTTTCCCTTCTTGCACGTAAACGGAAAATAAAACAGCAAAATGGATTTACGGTCTTGAATTCCCCAGCTTCCTAAAAGCCCCTTCTGTAGAGATGCATCGTGTCAGTGTGTGTGGAATACCAGCTGTCTAAGGCTGCCAAGAAATTTTGGGAAGTAACCCACAAGGGCATGCTGAAGAAACTGGCAGAAAATCTGTCGTTGAGCGGCATCCTCCACAAAGATTGAATTCTTGATTATTTCATGTGTCCTGCTTGATCCATCAAGTTTCAGCATTGTGCTGTTGGATTTCATTTTAAACACTTGAGCAAATATTCTGCTACAGTCTATTCTTTCTGAAAAGCCTGTCGTAAGGAGTTCCTGTCATAGCATAAGCAAGATGATTGCAAAGTCCCTTTGTAGCAATTAATATTGCAGCCACAGCAGACAAGAGCTGGCAATTGAACTTTGCTCTTTTCTATGATGACACAAATCTGGAGTCAGTTTGCCTTGATCAATTACTCAAGATGCAAGGTAGTACAAGTGAAAGCAAGACCTAATGTTTTAAATATTAGTATTACGTATTATGAAGCAGTCTTGCAAAAAGTAAAGATTTTGTGATAGAATTATTCAAAGTGAAAAGCCGGATTCAGGCTTTTAGGCTCCGGAGTTGGCACCTGTACGTCCTGCAGTGAGGGAATAAAGTCATCTTGCTCTTACCTACTGCTTTAAATAAAAGATCAGAGAATCCAACTCTTTTCTTAAAAACCTTAAGCTACAAGACTTCTGCTCTCCAAATCAGTGTGTTCACTTAACATGCAGTGAGCAAGACTTGAAAGGTCACGAGGTAGCACTGAATCATTATCTATTTGAAAGAATTAAGAGATAAGGGGGGAAAAAAGTCAAGTCTATTTCTAGCTTTGAAATTTACGGCCATGATAGAATCCGGCCAAATGAAAGTGATCTGATCAAAAAGCTGAAAGGCAAAGATATCTATCCTTCATGCATCTTTTAAAAGCACTGCAAGCCAAGATATTGGAACTGTGGGGAAGAAGTTAATCTTACCTTCAACTGAAAGATTTACTAAAGCCCGTGGCAAAGAATTTAAATGTTAACGGATCAATTTCTCTTGCAGAAATACAATTCTGCCGATTCTTTTGCACTTGTTATTAATCTAAAGGCAAGGTTCCACAGAAAAGGCAATTTATCTTTTTATAATAAGACCACATGAAATTATGTAGGCATTAAGAGCTTCTTTGTCACTTTGGAGTTGTAGGATTAGGTTGCTTTAAGTAGCTAAAGGTAGTCAAGTCACTGAGACTGTCCAAACCCACATATCCAATCCAATCCAATCCAGTCCAGTCCAATCCAATCCCATCCCATCCCTCAACCTGTAGGGAAGAAACTGCTTAAGCACTTCAAAAAAAGTTATACCAGTGTATAAGGCTGTATATGAGGATACATTTTTAAGGAAATGCTGATTCAAATGAGGTTTGAAAATAGTGAGAACTGGGATCACTTTGATATATTTTAAAATAAGTGGCATAATCCAAATGTATTTCCCAGGGCAGTTTTGTCCCCTGCACTTTCGCTCCTTCCCTTGGGCAGACAGTTCTTTATTTTAGCAGAAGCTGATTTTCCCAGGGAGCCATGGTCACAAAAGTATGTTGTCTTCCAGAAATGTGGAAGATTAGGTCCAGCACATGAATGGAAATGCTGATCTCAACCCTACTTCAAGGGAATTTCTCTGGCTTCTGGATGGTACTGCCTGGGAGACCAGCTTTTGAAGCAATAGCTGCTGCACTGTCGACTAAACAGAGCTTTTTGAAAGCCTTGCAAAAGATATTTATTCCCTTTGTAGGTCCAGGCTGTGAACCCCAGATTTGCTCAAAAAAATAGATTTTAAAATGAAACCTCACGTGGAAACATCTTGTTTCCCTGGCAGATGTCTCTATGTTGTTCAGTGTCATGGAAATGCCACGCCCTAGCAGCAGCAGCGTGGTAGAGTCACCAACCATTTCCTGCATTCTCCGCAGAAACAGAGTAAGAAAGACTTTAATGAGCATGCTGAGAAATAGGATCTGTTGGTCAGAAAAATTGAATTTGCAGTATTGGTGATCTTCAAGTTGCGGGAGAACAAGATTCGTGGCTGTCCGTTTTGCACCAAAATTACACAGAATTTCTTTTTGTTTCTTCTGACATCCCTGCTGTAACACCATGTTTAGTCTTCTCCACGACAAGCAGTCCAGCAATCCCAGGCACTGATGATACTGTTTTGCTGATGTCATATCTATCGACCTTATGTCTGGCTTGTCCATTACATTTCCCTTGTACTGGAAGAATTTTTGCTGGCTAGATCTCCAGCAAACTGAGTCCTGGTGGACAAGTTTTCCATATCTGCATTTCTTCCCATTATATATCAGGCATAAATCATTCCTTTACCTAGCAGGCACTTCAATTTACATCTTTTTTTGACATAGTTCTCACACATATGTGCAGTGTGGCGAGAGCAGGCACAAATGTTGCCTCCACTGCACCTTCGTGCTCTTTACATTTTGCGCTTAACTTTCTGCATGGTCCTCATGGCACAAATGTAGAAATAATTTCTCAATGCTCTGTTGAAGGAAGTTGCAGGCAGGTTGACAAAAAAAAAAATTGTTGAAAGAGTCACCATTCTGTCTGGGCATCCAGAAAGTGTTTCTGGAGAACCTGAAGGCTGTGGATTTAACCGTGCAGAAAAAAGCAGGTGCAGCACACACCCAAAATAAGAATAGTAGCCTTCCCCTTTCAGTGCTATGGGTCAGCAATAAAGCAAGATAAACAATGTGATGGTAACAGAGTTTTGTAAAAGTCTCTTTCAAAGATAAAATTTTTAAGTGAAATATCTCATCTTAGCGAACACTTTAACTTCTTTACACATATCCTCCCCTTGTACTGATGCAACTGAAAATTATTTTTTACAATTAGAGAGCTTTAAAGTACCACTTCTACCACTGCTTTCAGGAACAAGAGATGCCACTGTGTTTTGAATACTGATTGAATGTTGGGAATCTGAAGGTTAGTTCTAGGCAGAAGCAATCAAACCCTCTAAAAAATGAAACTTTGCCCTGCTGGTCATCCTTTCAACTCTCCCTACCAGGTGTTGAAATGTACTCAGAGCTGGTGTAACCACTCCAAAGGCACAGTCAGTATGCAGAGCTGAGTTTTCCCTTCCATACACAAGACCCGTGCAATGGTGTTAAAGCTTTACTAACCCCACAAGTTTAAGCCATTTCAGCTCATGACCCCTGAATTGCCTTTTTTCTTTATTGCAAATTCATAATTGTTTTCCCATCTACTGTTGGCAATGCCTTTCAGAGAAAACCTAGGCAAAAAAAAACCCCTAGCCACTTCTGTGCTCCCTCCTTCCCTGTAACTTCCACTTGAGCTGGGAGAAGCTGCTGCCCAAGTCACATCCCTCTCCAAGCCTCCTATGCACATGCTTCTGTCCCCTGTCTGCCTCTACACCACACTGGCTTGATTTGCACTATCCTCCTGTTGTGTACTCCATCTCTGCCATTCCGTGTGTCCTCATACATCTTTCAGACTGAATTTTGCTGTTTCTCTTTTTTTTTTCCCTTTTTTTTTTTTTAGGGGGAGGGCTCCTTGCAGCTGTTGTTTCCCACACACTCATGTGTCCCCTTTATCCCTGTCACACTTGACCCTGAGCATTAACTGCCCTCAGAGGCTGCTCCAGGTACCCACAGCCCTTCAGATTCAGCAGCACCGGGCACAAGGCTGTCCGGAAATCAAATTATCCTTCCAGGGTTCTCAAACGCTTGCAGCTTGTGGAAACACAGTGAGGCTTCCACGGCTCTCTAGTTAAAGAAGTAAGACAGTATTTGTAATGAAGAATCAGGTGGCATTCTGGTTTAGGGTGCATTCAGTTAACAAACAGGTTATATATAAATACGTATGGTGCTAGTCTCTCATTCAAGTCAAACGTCCAATACCTTATTCTACTACTAATGATAGTGGGGGGTGTCTTGGTGTTCTATATAAAATTCCACATACATCCATGAATCTTAAATGTAAATGTTACCTGTTGAATTGTTTTGTCTATTATTATGACTCTTCTCTGTTTTATATATTTCAAAATACGTAAATATTTACCCTGACGAACTACCTTAAGGTAGAGCAACGTCTTGCACACTTCCTTCAGACCTCAGTTTTGAGCTACAGCTGAACCGGCCGTGAGCCCCTTTCGGGGGCTGAACTTTGAGACTTTGCTTTCAATTAAGATCCCTCTCCCAGAAGAATTTTGATTGTTTATGTTCCAGGCTTTTGTTTCTACTACTCTGCAAAGTATAGTGCTAAGTCTCCGCAGGAAGTGTGAAGATACACCACCTCCAGAAGCATGTAGTACCAAATGTGTGTTCTTTAAACACATCAACAAGATCAGGAAACAGCTGCAGGGACCGGATCGCAGCACACAGCCAGGCTAAATGAACAGCCACTCTCCTGATATAAGTTCTTCATTAGCTGACGAAGCCAACTTAAGCCTACTGTATCCAGTTTTAACTGCGGATCAGACATGAGAAGTCTAATTCAGGCAAGCTATAAATTACACTATATGCTCATTCTTTGTCATGATCTCCAATCTGTTCCTCCAGTGAAATCTTGGAAATATTTCTTTCAGTACTATATTAAGCTAAGAAGATGGTATGGATTTTTGTACAATGTGTAATGATCCATTTTACAGGCTTATGAATCTATATAAATGCTGTATTAGCAGCCTGAAAGGTCTGTCTTCTAAACTGACATTTTCCACAGCATCTGGTTGTTCCAGAAGAAAACAATGTGTCTGCTTAGGCCACATAGAGTTCTTGAGAAAAATAGGATTTCCTACTGCAATGCCATCTTTGACATTTTCCTGAGGCTTTAGGATTAAATATAGCCAGCCTTGCTATGAATTTGTCTCAGTCTCAGCTTTTCCAAATTTAAATGTTCCAGAAAGTTAGCTTCAAGATGTAGTAAACCTATTCAGTGGCACTCACAGGGTCAACTGGATTTTCCAGCGTGTATTAAAGTTAGGAAAATCCTATTAAACTGTCTTATCCTGCGAAGATCAAATTCGGCTGTAGGTGCATGCTCCCCTAGAATATATACTGCAAGTCTGACCTTCTCATTCTCCTCAGCCAACATTAGCCTGTGCACAGAAGGACCATGAACTTGCTGGTGCACTGACTGAGAGAGGAGAGAGCAGGGAGGGTTATTTGGGCAGAGCTGTAGTAAAAATTGCTCTTGCACTACTCTCCAGAGGCTTTTACCCTGCAAGGATCTTAATTCTCCAGCAGCTTGTTTTGTAGTCACCCGTAAACCCAAGGTCTGCATCTTCCTCCCTACCACTTTACACCTGAGTGAAATTTCTCCATCAGCTGCAAGGAGAAGTAACTAGTCTGAATTCCTAGTGATAAAGCAGCTCTCTGAAGCAATTAGCAGAACTGCTGGACTCTGGCCAGCTCTTACTGATCGTTCCCTTTCCAGCAGCCAAGGGGCTAACGGGTCTGTGGGTGAGCTCTCACAGCTGTTCCAGCAGCAGGCTCGTACAGCCCCTCCTAAATCAGAACTGAGGTTTGAAAACTGAGTGTCCCTAAAGTGCTATTTCTTATGCCTGGGAAAAAAAAATCCACATGAAGAAGGAGAGGATATACAGCACTTGACAGTAACAAGGGACAGGAGAGTTTATTTGTGGTCGATGCAAAAGACAGTTACAGATGTATTTGTTTTCCTCTGGAAGAGACTATTTATTAAAAAAAGAATAACTCTTCTAATGTATCAAGAAGTTATCACATACAACTTTTTTTTTTTTTAATATAGATCTTGCATTTGTAAATACCTTGCAAAAGGATTCTCTGACCGTTGCTATACAGAAGAAGTACTGGCCAAAGTTTTACATTTATGCTTTGCACATGTGCTGGTGTTTTATCACTCAGGCAAATAAAAAATGAAGTCCAAATGCTCCCTGAAAATGGCAGTATTTAGAGAAATGTTCAATTGGACTTTTCAATCTTTTTATATATACTGTTAGAAAAAAACTCCAAAGCAGTAAAATTAAATGACCCATGCTGTTCTGAGTCCACTGATAGTGAAGTCTGTCTCTGCTCCCCAAGAAAGAATTGCCTTTCCAGGGCCAGGCTAGGCAGCAAACATACAGAAATTATATCCTTCAGAAAAGTAATTTTAAAAAGTAGTGTTTGAAAGGAGAAGATGCTAAGATTGGTCTTGAATTTTTGAGCATCAAGGGGCAGACAACTGGTTCATTGCTGGTATCAGCAGCCTTTAAGAGATCCACAGTCTTCCAGTTCTGAATAACTATGATTTTTAAATCAGTAATTGATAGTGTCTTTCTTTCCCTCAAGTGTTCACAAAATGCTGAAGCCTTGGCAGCAATGCAGACTGGAATGTTAATTGTTTCCCAGGATAAGCTGCACTCATTTTTTAGGCATTTTATTGCAGGTCAGGATGATTTAACTTTAGAAAAATGCTCATGATCACTTTTAAAGAGCTTGTTGTCAGGAAATGTCAGAAAGCTATGAACATCTTCATGAATGTAACAGAGATGTTTCAAATCACTTTATGAACTGTATATAAACCTTAAAAAGGCTGCCAAGGAAATAGTGAGTTAGAAAATGGTGTTGATGTGACTAACTTCTCCTGTTTTGTGTTCCCACCAATCTTCAAAGGAGTGAAAATACTTCTTTTAAAATTAACCTTCTGAAAGGAGTTTTGCAGCATATCCAACTTCTTTGCAAGTTTACTACCCAAATTAGACCTTTAAAACTCTGGTCTTGGAAGGAGAACAAAAAGGACAAGCACAGCACTTTTCCTAAAATTTGTTCTGATTACACTCTATACATTTTTATTTATATTTTGGTGGCCTGGTACTCATTCTTCCTCAGCAAATCCTAAAAAGATATTGACAGAGTCAGTCGCCAACTGGTTGGACAGGAAAAATGAAAACTATGTTGAAACTACCTCCAGTTGTTATGGGTGTGACAAGTGGCACTGGCTTTGTCCTCCACCCCTCAGCGTTGCCCAGTCCACGTCTGCCCAACCTCCTGTCCCTTCTCCTGCACTGCTCTGTCCCTGTCCACAGCCTTCCTCCAAAAACGAGGACCATGGCCTGCAGGTCACTCAGGGAAATGAACCATAGTCCACAGGGCATAGACTTGGTTTTTGGGAATTCCAGTCTCCTGAGGCAACCCACCTCACAGGTTTCTGAAGGAGAGGTCAAGTCAGTAAAAACAGAGGCATAGATATTCTCCCAGAGTCCTCATTTCTCTGCAGAACATTTTGCTTGGGTTTATTTTCTATGGGAAGGATATTCCTCAGGGAGTTTCTAACTGGCTGACCTTGTACACCTTCATACACACACACCTGGTCCATGGCACCGCTGGTGGCATTGGGGTTACACCGGATTGCCTCTGGGAATCTGGTTTATCATTCAAGGATGGCCTGGACCTTGATTCTGGAAAGCTGGATTTGTTTCATTCCCTGCAGTTTGCTTAGACTAAAGAAGGTGCAGACAACGTTCCTTCTGTGTATTCACGCAGTTGTTCTTCAGCTTTTCAAGGTAATGTCTTTATGGCCTTTCCTTCAGCATGTGATTTTGACTCTAGGCAGCATATTTTCTTATTAAAGTTACTGTCTACCAATCATCATCTTAAATCCTGCAGTAAAACACGGCTTTTCCTCGTGCTGCATGAAGAAATCTCTGTTTCTCCCTCAGTATTAGTGGCCATGAGAGACAAAGCTTCTCTGTTTTTTCGCAAGCAGCCTTTCAACCCCCTGGTCCTTGCACTGCTACAAAACCTCCAACTGCCTCTTTACTAAGGGAAGTAGTTAAACATTTACTCTATTTGTATGACTGATTTGCATTACTGAAATTAGGCACATGCTGGCAGATCTTCTAGACTGCAGTTAGCCACTGGTACAAAGCATGTTTCTAAAACCAATTTGGGTCAGCAGCTTTGCATCTCCTGTAGTTATTGCAGCAAAGGCAAAGCAGGACACTCCTGAGTTTGAACAACAGTGTTTAAGCCTGCCACACCAGAAAAGGCAATGGGAAATCTAGCTCAGCGGGCTAAAATTGGAAATAAATTAAGGGAGTTGGGAAATTATAATTTACACAGCATGACTAGGCTTCAGTCAAGGCAAGACATATCATTTACTTTTCTCCAACACTAGTTGTCTTTACACTTTGACCAAATTACTTTCATTTTCTTCCTTTATTGCTATGTCCTTCCCTTCTGTTACTTTGAAGCCAGCATGGGCAAGGACAAGAAACAGACTTGCCAAAGAAGCTGCCAAAATAACACTACCCGAAGTGAAGTATGTACCTTTTTCCTGGGTCTGGATTAGTTTCATTCTAGTGGAATGAAGCCCGGTATTCAAACAGCTTGTTGTGAAGGTCATCCCATACTGCAACATTTAATTAGCAGCATATATATATACACACACATATATATGCATGTCTGTATACATATAGAACTTTATATATATGTATGAAATATATATATCAGAGGATGGGAGATAGCAACTGGAGCAAATGCTTAGTAGGAGTGAATAAATCAGCTTGCAAAGAAATGGAAGAACCTCCTCATTCTTGATTACCTTAAGCCTCAGTGGAGTCCAGAATTGGATCATCATCAGGAGTCGGGGCAAGGAGCATCACTGAGAGAGACTACAAGGAATTAATTGCAAGCAAGAATGTTCTAATGCAAAACTGACTGCAAACACAAAGTCATTAATTTTTAAATATAAGAAAAAGCATGACAGGATATTAAGTCTCTCAGCACTGTGGAACCCAAAGGATTTTTGTTTAAATTCCAACAGCAAATGTTTGCAGAGAAAAAATTGTTTTAGTGCTTTGTTGAGCAGTTTGTATTTCATGAATTCCGCTCTGAAAATGGTGTGTGAAGGGTACAGAATAAACCAGAGACAATCATTTCAGTTCAGGAAATGCGATTTGAAAAAGAACAGTGAAAAATTGTGTGTGTATGCCATACATATGTGTATGCACTTGTGGAAATACACTTACCAATGATAAACTGTAAATTAATTATAAGTTATTCCAAATCATTCATAATCCATGATTCATATTTTAGACACACTTCAGTGGGGGTTACATCCAAGAGGGCAGGGGAATGAACTGATTTGTAGGCAGTTTTCCCTTTGTGGTTTTGGCTGTGCCCTTCTCCTCTGACTGTCTTCCTCGGGACGTGCTGAGCTGTCCAGGGGACATCACCACTGCTCTGAAAGCATCAACCACTGCCAGCTCCAGGCCCTTTCCTGCAGGGCCATGTGGGCACTGAGGGTGCTGTGAAGCCGCTTTGCAAGGTGCCTGTGTCAGAGGATCCAGGTGAGATTGCATGGATTTGCCACCCTCAGCTCCTTCCCCTGCACCGTGGTCGAAATTTTCTGCTAACAGTATCCTAAATTACAGATTAACTGATGTAACCCCCAGGAAAGTGCTGCCCTGGATTATCAATATTCTATTAAAAGCTTTTAATATCTATAATTGAAGTCATTTTGATTGCACAGTGCCTGGCATTATTTAATACTTTCATCAATAACCTGTATGATAGAAAAAGCATTAGCTGATTGAGTTTGCAGGTGGGAACGTGGGAGGAACTGCAATTGAGTAAATACAGAATTTAAAAGCATCTTATAAGAAGTATGAGCAGAAGATAATAAGATGTGATAAGAATGAATGCATTCAAATCACCTTAATTTTGCATTTTAGTTACTTAATATTTCAATCCCATTTACAGCATCTTACAAGAGTAAGGATATTTAATAGATATTTTAATAAATTGTAGCAAATCACTGCATACTATAACAGAATAAAGCAGGCAACTCCTAATTGTGATTTATAGTCATCTGTAATACTCTGTAGTGTGCTTAAAATACCATACACTATAATGCCCATAAATAATAGGCCCATACCATTTATTAACATCTATTAAATCATCATCTCAATGTTTGGGGAATACTTTATGAAGAAAGATAGAGCAAAAGCAAAAAAAAAATAATTCTAATGAACAATTCTAATTTAAATTCTAATTAGCAAAACTTACCCTCAGAGACCCTTGTGGAGCAATGTGCAGGAGGCAATCCCTCCACACCAACGTGTTGGCTTTGTCAGCTTTTCAAAGGGTTTCTCAGAAAGTTGGCACAGTAACATTCCTGCCTTCCCTCTGTTTAGCAGGGGAGCACTGATTCCTGGGATCGGAGTTGTTGCACCCGATCAAAAGTGTTCAGATAAGGAATTCAAGGATGTGTTGGCTGGGAAAATGATCGCACTAAAATACACGTGGACCACAAGCTATGGGTGACCTGAACCCTCTAACTGAGACATCTGAGAGGCTGGGCAAGCCTTGATTGCAAATAGAGCCATTCAAACTCTAGAGCTGCTGGCAAACAAAACATGAGCTAATTCTGCATTATTTATTCCCAGAAAAGAAGACTTTTTGGGAAATGTTGTGTCTTTTCAAGACTCAGGAAGGCTCCTCAGCAGAGGGAGATACATGACTTCATATAGGTAAGACGCTTTTCCTTGTTATGCTGCGCTAAGCACATCCGCCTGTCCTGAATAAAATTAAAGCAAATATTTCTGACTCACAAAAAAAAAAAAAAATTAGGCTGTAAAATGGCCTTCATAATAAGTGGCACTTAAATAAGGAGCAATTTTGAAAAATAGGCATTAAAGTTATGTGAGACAACTGCTCTAAAAACCATCATTTTCAAAAACAAAGCTGTTTTTGTCTGATGGTGTTTTAGCAATTTATTATAAAGACAGAACAGAGACTGAATTAACATATTGTCCCCTTGCAGTGAGAAGTGCTAATCTGAATAATGTACTCCAGGGGAATTCTGCTTGCCATTTATATGAATACGGGAAAAATGAGAATATGATAATTATCACTGGGGTTTTTTTCCAAGCAAAGATCTCTCACAGAGAAACACTCAGCAATGATTTAAATTTTTCCTGCAGCTCCTTTTCCCTCGCAGTTGTACTCTGAACTCAGTCTCAGGGTATGTTAGACCTGCAGTACTCTTTCTGGCACACGATCTGTGTCTTTCATTGCCCTCTTCAGATTTCTAGAGACTCCATCTGCTTTTGTGAGGCTTCCAAACAGACTCAACATCGACCAGAATTTTGCCCATTTGGTAGGAATGGTGTTGGGTTAATGCCGAGCACTAACTCAACCCCCACCTTTCACATTCAGCACCGGAGCAGTTCAGATGCTGATACAACCAATGCTCTCTACTAAGCTTTTACACAGACTTTGTCCTCCCTTGCCTGCTTTCTACCTCGACCAAAAGTTAGTAATTTCTGCTGGAAGGTGTACCCTCACCAGGGATTTCAGGGAAGTATGGACAGCCCTGGGCTAACTGCAGGCTGGAGCGAGCCAGGTGCTGGCAGCACTCCGGGCACAGCTGGAGCTCTGAGCTATGGCTTTGTCACAGTTAGGCTCCATCTGATCCGTGTGCCAGCTCATTTATAATTAAGCAGCTAGGTAATTTATAATTAATTACCTGCAACCCACTGAATTACAACACATCCAGCAGTCAAAAGACTGCAGAAAGGAGATGGGGTGATGAGAATAGACACTGTGAAACAAAAACCTGAGCGATTCCAGGCTCAGAGTGATATAACCAGCTTGGGCTGGGCTGAGTCACCCCCGGAGTTAACCCCTTCTTCAGCAAAACGCCAGAAATTTATCAACTGAAACCCTGCACAGAGTGTGTAGGACTCCTGCACACCAGTGAACAGGCAGTAGTAACTTCTTTTTCTGTTTCTTCCCACTGGTAAGAGTAAAACAGCTTAGTAGATTGTTCCTTTGAGGTGGTATTTGTAGCCACTAGAACATCTGGTGATAAAAGAATGTAAAAATTTTCTTTTAAAGTGAATTCAGGGAAAATCAGCAGCAGGAATAATTAGGCACTGGGGAGCTGCCGTGGCTGTTACTTCAAGAAAGTGCTATAAATTGTCAATATTTCCAGACAATTAGCACATAAAGGACTTTTTCCGGGACCTGAGCAGTGGAAACGTGTAAACATCCAGTTTTTATTCAGAACTTCTGGAATTTGCATGGGTGTGAGAGGTAGAGGGGTTTTTTTAATGCTCTGTAGCATCCAAAACCAGGCAAGCAACCATGGGCATAAACTTGTTTGGCAATGACTTTTAGCCCTTTGATAATACTATCTAATTTAACAAGTTAAATTTAACTTTGCTAGACAATGAACTGAACTGGAATATGACCATTTGGGAGATCTTGCTAACAAACCAAATGTTGAACCTGGCTTTAATGTTTGGATCAAATAGAAAAAGACACACACGTGGGATATGACTTCATAATCAATCCTTTGCAACCTGATTTTTGCAGTGACCAGTGGCCCTAAGTTTGCACAGATGTGCAAGGATGTCCAGATGAGCAAGGATGGACACAGCCTGATGCCACCCATCCTGCATCCAAGTTTAACATGCAAGCTCAGAACAGTGCTCTGTTCTTAATTAACTGTCTAGAGGAAAAAACACCCTCTCCCATCCTGATTCAAGCGTGGACCAAAGGTCTGCACAGTGTTGCAAGCAGTGCTCCCTGGAGAATATAAATTGGTGCACAGAAAGTAATTTTCTTCTTCTATAATGTATCTTGCCATAGAGAAGGGTGGAAAAACACAACGCTTTTGTGACCTTCAGCACATCTTGGAATTCGAAATAACTGACTTTGATATTGCTATAGAAGGAGCAGAGAACTAGAAAACTCAGCCTGTATTTAGTGCTGACCAAGCCAGGCAAATCATCACATGGTCCTTCCTAAAAATATATGCATCCGCTGAGCTTTGTTTTGTCTCCTTGCATTAAAATGAAATTAATAACAAGCTCTAGAATACTAGAATAAATTGGACTTTATAATTGGAAAGTAAGATGAACATGTCCAAGCAGTTGCCTGTGAGGAAACTAGCTGACAAAAAATGGGACTATTTGATCCAGATTCAATGTGAAAACTGAAATTCTTTAAGAAACTTAGCAGAACGTAAGGAATGGGTAACATTGTAATAGTCTGAGCACAGGCAAGTCTGTGATTTGGTGGAGATTTTAATTATTCTTGCACATTCACACCAAAGATGCTGCAGCCACAGCTTCAGTTTCAGCTTTCACCCTGGGCTGACACCACCACAAAACAGGGAGAGCCCAGCATGGTGAGCTTGGGTGATGTTACCCCTGCACTCCCATCACCACTGCAGTGCCACTGTCTGTCCCTCAGTGCCTTTGGAAGAGACTGGACACAACAGCCCTGATGATGCCGAGGCCATCAGCAACCAGACGGGTGGGGAGGACGAAGGACTCAAGTGCAGCAAGAGGAATACATAGAAACAAATCTCCACTGAACTTCAAGAATATTGGATATTGTATCAGGAGGCTGCACTTGTTACCCTTTATCCCACCCAGCAAGAGCACTACGGTTCCCAAGAGCACTACCATTCCCAGCAGAGCACTAAGAGCTGCTGTGGAACAGCGAGTAGGGCTGGGAACAGTGGCTCTGAGGCGTGAACAGATCAACAGCCGCAGAAGGGGGCGGCTGCAGCTTTGAATCGCTGCCACAGCAACCCCAGCACCCTGCTGTCTGGATGAAGTCACTGTTAGCTCCTGGCATGCCATCTGGGGACAAAGGAAAGACAAAAAGATGCTGAGCTATCAGACAAGAAACACGCAGACCATCACTGCTTGATTTGTGGGTGTTTAAAATATTGCTATGTTATTTTTTCATGTCATGACTACTGTGATCTTGAGCGCGTCGGAGGTGAGCACTCACATGGTGACCTCAGCAAAGGGTGAAGGAACTTTGTTCTCTCCTGAGTGAACTGAGGGGCCATTCAAATGGAGGTGGCTGTGGAGGCCTCATCTCCTGCTCCCTGCTCCAGAGAGGGCTGCCTGCCAGGTTAGGACAGGTTGTTCAACGCCGTGCAGCTGAGTGTTGAGAATAGTCAGGAAGGAGATGTGGGCAGCCAGTGCTTCACCTCTTCCTGAGGAGGTTTCCTGCTTCTGGTGGGGTTGACCTCATTGCAGCTTGGGTCCTTTGCCTCTTGTCCTTTCACTGTGCACTGGAGGGAGAGTCTGGCTCTGTGTTCTCCAGACCCCACATCTGCTTGGCACCACTGTGTAGTGCACAACAGGTCATCTGTCAGTCTGAAAACTGACATTTAATCTTTGGGATGTTTCATTTGTTCTCTAATGACTCTGGGTGCTGGTGACAAGTAGGTTGAAGAGCACCCTCAGTCCAAATCTCACTGATGCTGACTCTTCAAGTAAAAAAAAAAAAACAGACCAAATCAAACAAAACCAAGAAACCCAAATGCTCAACTTCTCAACAGCCCTCCTTGGTTAGGGTGAGGAAGCTGAAGCTCTGGATGTGAATCATTTAAAGCTGCCATGGAGCGGGGGGATGAGTGGGCAGCTGAGAGGACCCCAGCACGGGCTGCTTGGGTCAGAGTGACAGATGCTCTCGCCACTCATCAGCGCTGCTTGTTGGAGGAGCACAGGTTCAATTGCTGTCAATGTACAACAATAAATTTCTCCTTTTTGCACTGCACAATTATTTCACGTCTATTTCCCCAGCCTCCCTTAGGCTGGGAAACAAAACTGCAGTGTAGCAGCTCATTTCCATTAGCCCTAACATCCTTCCTCATTTTTCTCACGCCCTCCTGTGATTTTTGAAGGTTAAATCTCTGTGTGTAGGCATTGTTCTGGCAATAAGTACAACTAACTCCCTCTTTGCTGAGTTAGCAAAGAAGCACTTCAGGTAGCCCTGAGTTAGCAATTTCGAAGTAATATGTGTAAATTTTGAAGGCTAAGGTATCTTGATTCTTACAGTCAAAGTTATGTTTTCATTTTCAATAATGCTTCCATAAAATCCCTACATGTCCCCCATGGGTATGAAGCAGAGCATAAAAAAATGTTCCAGAGCGGGAATATTTTAAAATACAGATGCAAATAGAGGTTTGGTGTGGATTTTTTTTCAAACTGGATATCAAAACCATTGAAACTAACACTTTCTAAGGTGTGCCCTATTTTGTACAGCCCGAGCTAACGCATGGTTTCATTTTAAAGCTGGAGAGCAGGGTATTTTCTAGCATCAGCACAATTTGGAAATGTGATTTGCATTCACTTTCTGGTGTATTTCTTGTAACATTTCACGACTTCCTGCACAGCACAGATTTTTGTTAAGTCAAAAGGAAAAGCAGCCTCGTGCTGCTCAGATCTTTGTCAAGGCAGGTGTGCAAATCGCAGAGTGCAGGGGAAGCATGGGCAGGGGAAGTTTGTGGAAAATATGCAGAGAAGTGAAAGCAAAGGCACCTTCAGGGTTTGGCTATTGATACGCTTGTTTGTATATCCAAATATTCACATAAATATATGTATAAATAGGAAAACATCTTTCATTGCATTACATGCCCAGCCTGACTTAAATTCAAATCAGTGTCGTTTGGAAAAGAAAAACTTGCTATTCTATACACACTTTAAATTTTTTAAAATTAAACTGTATTTGCTTCATGTTAGGAGAAAAAAAGACGTTGAGAAAACTTCCTTAAATCTGCAGGTAAGAAACACAGGCTTAAGGGATTTTCAGCATCTTGAATTACATTCCACCTAAGCTGAGATCTCACGAACGAAGTCTCAGCCTTATCCCACTTGGAATGGATGAAATATTAAACCTCAGATAGGAGGGATTATCTTGAAAGCCCCATGTCAACCACAATAAATGGCTAAAGGAAGTGTTGTGGATCAGTGACTTACTGGACAAATGGGGCAACATTTAAGGGAGCTGATTCCTTGCTAAGACTCTGTGTGTCTCTTCAGGAAACTTCTCCAGCCTGGACAGCACTTTGGGGTGAGCCTGCTCCTCCCTTTACTATCAAATTAACTTGTATTTTATATTCAAAAGCCTCACTGTGCATTAGAACTACAGACTCATTCCTACCAGTACACACCAGTTCTCCCTTGTTACCACTCATTTTAATGCCAAGAAGAAGTTTCTGCAGAACTAATTCCAGTTCTGCCGTGGAAGGTAGATGATTAAATATTGCTGCTTGTGTTGTTTTTTTCACGATAAATTCTAGGCTTGCACTGACAGACCAGTTAATTTTATCCTGCTACAAGTGCGCTGGGAAAAAAAAAAGCAAACAACTGAATTTGTGGACAAAAAGAAAAGAGATTGACCCCTGGCTGTTATCATTTAAAACTGGACAATGCTCCCAGGCATATGGTGTGATTCTTGGGATTGTTCTGTGCAGGGCCAGGAGCTTTTGTGAGGGACCTGTGCTCTCATCTTACAGTGCAGTCAGGATTTCATTTTGCTGCACTATGTTATGGGGAAAACATGAAGAGGTCAGGGACTTGTTCTCAACACTGACATCTCTCTACAGAACACTGATGTCTACACTGGTATCTCCATCTACAGGAACAGCACTACATCTGTTTTGGGGTGTTTCAAACTCCCCATCACCCTCAGAGGTGCCTCTACAACTTTCTGCTGTAACTCACTCATGCAGCCAGCATGTGTGTGCAGGGTTTGATGTGGGATCACTGTGGCAACCTGTATGAAACACCATGTGTCCATTTGAGCAGTGAATTTAGAAACTAAGGATGTCTCTCGAGATACGGGAAGTCATGCTACATGAATATTTATCTTTATTACCCTTATTATGTTGGGGAAACTATTTTATTAGTAAGCAACTGCCTGCCTCTATGGAGAAAATACAGTGTTGTCTTGAAGCCCATACACAAAATCTATGTTTCTTCATAGAAACCTGTACATTCCACTTGGATTTTTCTTGAAAATAAGGGATGCTGAGGAAAAAACTAAAGACCGTTTGTGTATAATGGCAGGTAACAGGATAAAGTGACGGTAAAAAACAAATCAAAAGCCCTGAAAACTGTGCAATATATTACTGCCAAGCAATTGGATTGTGGGATGTGGCCCTACAGATTTCCATGTCCAGCTCTGCTGCTATGCCTGCCTTGTGACCTGAAGAAAGTAATTTCTCTGTATGTGTGTGGACCTTTTGTCTTTTACATTTTGTCCAAGTACTTACATTGTGTTAACCGGCACTAACCCCGAGATTAGTAAACAAGGTTTAGCCTGCATTAAAGCAAAGCAGCAGCAAAGAACAGCTAAGACTGCATTAAAAATTTGTATTTATTGTGGGTTAGGAATAAGAGTTCTAGCCTTTCTCTCCAAAAACCCAGAAGGAGGGGAAGGAAAAGGGCACAAGGAGTTGAAACGTTCTGTGCCGTTGCAGCTCGCAGTGGAGAATTATATTTAGAAACATACAAAAGACAACAAAACCAATTTCTTTTAAATGGATTGGTAAGGTTCCATATTTTTAAAAAATATTTTACAAAAAGTGTATGCACTGCAGAAGAATGCCAAGTACTTGTGGTAAAAATATAACTAATAAACCATAAAATACATCCGTATAAAATAAGGGTGATACAAATGTATTTATGACTTTGCGAAACCATTTAGATTTATTTCATGCATACAATCTCTGGAGACTAGACTGAACATTCCCTTTAATGACAATAAATCAGTCAGAAATCATTCAGCCCCTCATGGTGAAGGAGCTGAGAGGCCTGACTTGCTCTGTAGGGATTTTGTTAATTATTTAAATGTTCAACCAGGACAACTGCTCTACAGGGATTTGTGCCTTAACGTAGTCTATTCAGTGTTCAGCTACAAGCTGCAAATATGCTGCTAATGGGAAATCATGATGCTGGCAACAACAGGACACCTCTTCCATCAGAAAGATGCACAGCTTATAGGGCCATGGTATTTATCTCCAGAAAATAGGGGTTTATAAAGGAATTGTACTTTAAAGAGATGCAGGTGAAGCTAATAAGTGAAAATGTGTATTATACCTTTTGTGGACAAAGAAGGCTTCAGGTGTAAGTTGTTTTAGGATCAACTCTCCTGTGAGAAAACACCTTGTAAGTGGATTACAAAAATGGTGCCGTTTTTCTTACTGAGAGTGTTTTCTTTCCAAAGCTCTTCTCATTAGTCTTCAAACTTCATGAAATGACGTTGTTGGATAAAGAACATTCTCCAGAAATGCAGTTTGCTGCATGTCTCCTGTGGCCATCATCTTTTCATTCTGAATATTGGGAAGTTTCTTCTGGACTCCCTCACTCATGGCACTGCTATAAACCAACAACCAGAGAGGAAAATAAAGCCCAAGAAAAACAAATGATGCAAAGAAAAGCTGTTGCTCACCACCAACTGACTGTAATGCAATTCACGTTTCTTCAGAAGGCATAAACCTTTTACAGCTTTTTTGAAATACTTAGTTTTGACTTCTTAATACTCAGGAAGAGTGAGGAGTTTAATGTATGCTCAACCAAAGTCAGTCCAGGCTGTCACTGATCACTAATACAAGAAACCAACACAGAACTGTCGCATTAACTGGGAAGTTCTTTTTGTAATCGTCCTCTGGCAACTTCATTAGCAAATTCAGGCCACCAACCTAAGAGCTGGTAAGAAAGGGAAAATAACTTGTTAAATGGCTGTTTAAGAAATACATTTAGATAGATTGTTGAAAATTGACTGAATAAATCAAAAATATGCTCTGAGAAATCTGACCGCATTAAAAAAAGCAATTTGCATGCATCCCACAGGTTTAATAAAATGGATTGTGTGTTCAAGGGCTGTATATGCCACCAAAATTAGCAATGCAAAGAGCAGATCTGCTTTTGAATTTACTTACTCCTGAAGGAGACGCTTTCCTCCTTTCATCACTCACTGTGGCACATTCTGTTCCTCTCTGCAGGCAGACAGCTAAAGAGGAAAAAGAACAGCAGAAATCAGAACAAATCAGGAGCATTACTTTCCACTCCTTGCTGCTTGGCCATGTGCTCTCCTCTCTTCAATGCCATTACCTCCCGTTCCTGCATCAGAGCTATTTTCCTTCCTCTCCCTCTCCCTGGGAATTTCTGCTGCTTCTGGTTGTTCACAGTGTTTCTCCTGGCGTGAAGTCCTAACAGTGACTGCCTGTGCCCCACAGAAACATCTCTAGTGTCCTTCCCACTGGGTCAGCAATACCCAGTAGAAGCACCTAAGTCAAAAACTAGGAAAAGGGGCAAGCACAGTTCTGTTCTGTGTCTGGAAAACCTTAAAAAATGGTCCGTAGAGGGAATAGTTGATCTGTTATAACGGGATATCATTACCTTGATCTCACTGCCCTGAGCACCCATGCCACATCACAGGGAAGTTTTTTCTGTGATACAACCTGAAATATCAGCCTAGACAACAGTGCATTTCTGAGGCTGGATGTTTAGTGGGGTCTGCAGGCATATTCCAATACCAAAATTATCTCCCCCAGTACTTTCCACTAATTTTTGAAACTAGGTGCTCAAAATGGACTTTATTAAAAATGCCTTGTTAATGGAAACACATTAAAAACAAGGCATTATAAAAAACCCACAAGATTAAAGTTACAAATATCCAGTCCCTGTAAGTAACATTAAACTGAGTTCTGCACAGGTGAGCAGGCACTGGCTCAACCTGACACCAGCAGTTTCCCTGTTCTGAGCAGTTACAGATGTGCAAAATGTACAGGGCTGCTGATTCTTTATATAAATGTGTGTGTGTGTGTGTGTGACCTGATATCTCTCGAAATTACCTTCAAGACATGACTAATTCCATGGAAAAAGAAAAACAAGAGTTGGATCTGCAGGTGAGTGCAAGACCCTTCCTAAATCTGTGCCTCTTTCGGAACAAACCAATCCTTGAGCTCCGAAGTTTCAGGCCTAGAGAAGTTAACTCTAATTTGCATTCTTCCTGGGTCAGTGATATAGCCTCTAAAATAAACCTCGAGACACCAGGCCAAAATGATCACATTCTTTTCCCTAAGTTTAGACAAACTGTGTCCAGCAAATATGTACAGATCCTGCAAGGCTTCTGATTTCTAAAATCAGTTTGTGACTCATGCAGACACTCGCACCAGGCACACTCTGAAAGAGAGCCATGCAGAACACAGCAGCAAAAAAGGCCTCCAAAAATATTCAGACCTCTGCCTTGGATATATTTATGTAGAAGCTGCAGTGAGCAGGCTTTCCTGTGTGCTTAGACGTGCACAGTCTCATGTACCAGCCACCAGAAGAGGCTTTTCTAGGGTGGTTTAAAGATGATATTTTAAGGTGGAGTTACGTCTGATGACTGAAGCTGTATTCTGTGTCACCATAAGCCCCCTCAGGGTTATGGGTGAGGGTATTTCCCCCTTCTAGAAAACACTGAGAAAGACCTTCTAGAAAACCCTTGGCTTCCTCTGTTCGATGGGAAGGAGACATTGCCCTTTGTAGAGCAGGACAGGGAGGTGGCCACTATTATACCCACGGTCATACCTGACCCATACACTGCCAGTGAAACCAGAAGAAAGGTTAATGTGTTTATAACTCTGTATTCATTCTCTGAGGATCACCTTTCCACGCTTGCCCTTTGGTGGGGAGATCATTCAGCTCAAGAAACGCGTCTGAATTTTATGAGCTTTCCTGGATATGTACCTTGGACTGAAATCAGCTTTCACTCCCCGGCGTTATTTATAGCACAGTCACAGTAAATAGTGACTGCAAGTAGGATGGGAAAGGAAGGAAAACAACATCACTAAAATACACGGCTCTGCTAACTCCAGGAATGGGTTGGTGGCTCTCCTTTCTCTCTTACTGACGGAGCATCCTGGCTTGGCTCGTCTCCTCTGCCACCACATTTTCCTGCTTCCCTTGAAACCTTTTGTCAGTCTGTTAGCAAGCAGTAACTACTTTTGGATGGTTTCTTCTCACACTTCTGTGCGATGGCCACCTGTCACAGCACAAATAAAAGCTTTCTAATTCCCCAAACCCGCCAACTAACATTCTTGAGGTTTACTGAGCTGTGAGGGACAAGCTGTACCCACTTGCAAACAAGCAAACTGGCAAAGCCTTAGCTTGATTTAGTTGCCTTCAACTTCCCAGCTCAAAGGATCCTCCTCTGGGCTCTCTTGCGACAACAGAGGTGTAAAACCATCCAGGAGAGGAGCAGGGAGATGCTGATACAGGACTACAAAGGAGAGATTCAAACGGAACAGGAGGCTGGACCAAGCCCAGACTGAGGGCTGAGAAGTGTCAGCCAGGTCGTGGCCCTCCAGACACAGTCCCTGGCACGGTCCATGCTCAGGCGCCGTGCCAGACCTGCCCAGGTGAGCAGGGGTGAGCAAGGAGAGCTGTCTGCTGGCTCCTGCAGATGAACACCCAGTGGGGATGACCCAAGTTCGACAGAACGGTGCAGGAATTTTTGGTGCACCCAGTCTGTGACAGCTGGTTGAACATTCCTGCCTATTGCCTTTTAAAAGTGATTTGGAAAAGGATGCAACACTTAGATGCCCTTTTCTTTGCAGTGTCTCACAGTAACATTTAACCACTCTTCTCTGTTGCACAGGTTTTTATTCTTCCTCTTACCAATGTTCTCTCATTTGAAATAAAGGCCATTAAGATGGAAAATGTGTTTGCTCTTTGCTCACAAAGAAACAAGCAAGGTACATTTTAAAAAAAAGTCTATGAGCATCAGAGGGAAAAAGTAATTTATTGTGGGATACAAAGGTAAGGGCAGAAATCCTGGCTGTTTTCTTGCAGTCCTGTATTCAGCTGAAACTTGTGGGATATAAAGATAACTCAATTACAAGTTGTTTTCTCTAAAGACTTTGAGACAAAGGCAGGAAAATTTCACCTCCCATTTTTCACTGTAATTACAGCAATAAAGACGACCTTAGCTATTTTTTTTTTAATTCACCTGCTATCCATACCCCTACACTCTTGAAAGGCTTTAGTACATAATACACCCAAGATCAAAACCAAGTCACAGCCTTTATCTTCTCTTTCAGAAAAGGAGAAATTTGGGCAAAAGTCCATCTCTGCTTTACTTGGAGCTCTCATCATGGTATTTACAGTGTTACTCTAAACAGCGTCTCGGAGATCTGTACCCTGTTTTCTAGTGCTCCTGTAAGTGTCATTGCACTGCCTGTTACTTCAGAGCACAAATTCACTGGAATACAGCTGGCTGTGTGATTTTCAAAGCAAGATAATCCTTATTTTCTGACCTGCTGAGCAGTCACATGCAAGTTCTGCTTTTTTCTCCAAATTTTCTGTAAAAAAATGGAGCTCCTACTCTGTCCAAAGGCCAAACTAGCTTTATCCATCTGAAAAAAGTGACATAAGCCTTCCTATTCTGCCCTAAGTTCCCCCTAACCAGCATAAATATATGTATTCAAAATTCCAAAGGCTCTTTCTGGAAGACCTGTTCCACATCTTTAATACATGTTTCCATTTTCCTTATCCTAATAATCACCAAAACTTAAAAATTATTTACTTAATCTTCTACTCCCTATTTCTGACAGAGACTATTATAAAACAGCTACGAATGGAGGGGCTTGTTTAGGACACTGAGATAACTTCTAATGCTATCTACATGGCTGATATTTTCAGCAGCACTTAGCTGTTGTTAAATCTGTCCTCTTTTGACTCTCTGCAGCTAAAATATCCATTGAACCTGATCTCTTGTGTGTTTTTGCTACTGCTCTCACAAAAGTATCTGTCATTTCTGCCTAACTTACTGTTCCCTTCTTTTTCATTAAAGCCAGTGTGGAAATAGCAGCAGTAGAATGATCCAAACGTGGATTTGAAAGCGGTATTACAACACAAGAAAATTCAGTCCTCATTCAGCACCCTTTGCAACAATTCAAAAAAAAAGAAAAAGGAACTGTTAGGCATTCAAAGTGGATAATGAAATCTTGGGCTCCTCAGCATTACGGAGTTTGACATAGAATCCTCTGCTGGACCATGTAAATTATCTGTGTTGGCTTTTCCTCTTTAAGTATAAATCACCACTTTCACATGGAATAAATCTAATAAATCCACAAAGCAGCACAGCACAGTGCTGAGTGACCTTGGTGTCACTATTGCACCTATGTGCAATAATGCAAAAGGTTTCCATTTACTCATATACATGCTCATCAAAATGAGCGCTGTGGAATTCAGCCTTTGGAAAACCTTACTACATAAATAAACTGATAAAATGAACTAAAGAAAATTAAAGGAAGGGTGGAAAGAAAGGTGAAATCTTTACCCTACTGATACTAACATCAAAGGTGGTGCCGGTTTTCATGAAAACATTATTTTATGTTCTGATGTGCTGGGAGTCATTCCCCACTGGTATTTTATTCAGAGAGATTCCCGAGAATGAAATCCTTCTTCACGCGTGGAGTGTTTGATTTCAATATCTTGAATTGGTAGGTGTCATGTCCAAAAGCAAATCAATGAACACAGACAAATTACATGGCTCACTTTAGGCTTCGGTTCCATGAGAGCATTGATTTGTTTGAAGTTATCTCTGTGCTTACTGCTTTGTAATTTTGAAGCCATTTTTCTTTCTTTCTGTGCAAAATATGCATGCTTTTCTTATCTAAACTCCTTACCATTTCTAAAGTTGCTTGCAAAGTAGCTTTCCCTGCTGAAACACTTCGGCCAAGTCAAAACCAGGGCATTTACACTTTCCTAACCTGATTGTCTCCTATACCTTTGGCAGCCTTCTTTAAAAGCTGTGTTAGTTGGTGGGTTTAGAAGGGAAACATAATTCTGAGTTTAGTCATCTCCACAGAGATTTGTTCTCAGCTCCCTGGTGTGCTCGCTCTCAGCAAGCAGCTCTGTCAGTGCTGACATGAGCAAAGAATAATGTCCCAGGCTAACAGAGATATTACACGTCGTTTGTTAGCTCCCTTCTGCATGTGTAGGTCAGCCTCATCCATCACTTATATGGGTGACAGCAGCAGAAATAATTAAAGGAGGTCTTTCTAAGACGGAATAAAGGTCCATATTTATTGCAATGAGACAATACACGGGAAAAAAAAAATGCCATGCCCTGCATGATTTCTGAGGAAACAGGGCTGCTTTCTGTAACCAAATTATTCAAAACCAGGCAGGGGCTTTGCAGGAATCCAGGGCCGCTGCCAGCCTTTCCCCGTAGCAGCAGGGATGTTGGGCAACCCAAGGAGAGAATGTTTTTACACTCTGCAGAAAGCTCTGGCTCCAATGAATGTGTTTGCCCCGAAATACTTAGGTTTCATCAAATCACCTTTTTTTTTTTTTTCTCCTTTCTGTGAAAACCACTCTGAGGGAAATGTTATTCTTTTTCCGTTTCATGCCACGCAGCCATGTCGCTAGGGATCTTCACACTCAGGAATTATTTTAGTCCCTCACCATATGAAATGTTTCCTGTTTAAAACAAAGTGGGCTGATAAGAAGAAGGCAGTAGAATATTAACACAAGTATATAATAGTCTGTAAAGTGAGATATTACGTAACAAAGGGTAGTTACAATTAACACATGACTAAGTTTTATGTAATTAGGAGATAGCATGAAAATGTGTCTCCAAAGCTAATGTAGTGAAACACAAAAGCTCTTTTCCTAACAAAATTT
Organism: Rhagologus leucostigma; assembly: GCA_013397725.1. Taxonomy (NCBI): domain Eukaryota; kingdom Metazoa; phylum Chordata; class Aves; order Passeriformes; genus Rhagologus; species Rhagologus leucostigma. Next base: position 2,396,135 of record VZTD01004439.1, read on the forward strand.
TGCTGCATTTTTCTTTGCACTTGTAAGGTGCCATAATCACAAAAAAGTCTCCCAACCAGGACACAGGCTGAGCATTCATCAAAGTCTTTTTTGCAAAGCAGAGCAGTTAAAAGTTGAGGTTCCTGTTCATATCTCACTTGTTATGCCCACAAAACATGGTAACTCTCCCTCTCTGAAGAGAAATGTCAGAAATCTGCCTGCTGCATGAATGCTAATGTCAGAGTGAGCCCTGAAATCTGTCTTTTTCCTTGGAATTTTTTATTTTTAATGCAGAGAAATGCACTGAAGCTCTGGGAGAAACTTAAAAGCTGAGAAATTAAATAATGCTGAGGCACTTTTCCAATGAAAGCAATAATGAATTCAGAAAAAAATGAGGCTCCTTTTCTTGAAATGCTGTAAAAATATTATATAGTATATCATAATTGCAACAATGAAATAGGAGTGTGCTGCCTATTGCTTTGAAACTACTTCAAAATGTTCACTGTTCCAACAAAACAGTGAAAGCTGTTGCAAAATTATCACTAGGAAGGCCTGCAAAATAGAAGAAGTGTTTTCTTATTGTTCACCAAAAAACTGCATATGCCTGTACTGCCATGAGGTGCATTTTATGTAGAAATATGAAGTTGTGCACAAGCTCCAACAACCTAGGAGTCTCCCCTGAAGCAGCAGTTGCTCAGTCTGGGTCCCATTTCTCTGGCTGGAGGCTGAGTGTCCACAGCATCCAGAACTTGGGGGCAGGAGACTAAAAAAGTGTACAGGAAAGTCATCCATGTACCAAATACAGCGCCAGTAATTCACCTCATAAACATGAGAAGCATCAGAGACATTCCCTTTTCTACACCCACACAACAGAAGAGTCCTGAGAGGTAAAACAGGGTCAAACACCGAAAGTTTGGGTGTCACCCCTTCTGTTTTGCTTTGGCTTTTTATGCCACTGATAATAATTAGCAGTACCTAAGCCCTTCAGTGCTGTATTGTCACTTGTAGTTACAGCCCTCCTTAAAAATGCACGCGTTGTGTTTTCATCGCCAATACACTGCGTAGATATATTTTTGGCTGTGGTACATGTTTTTATTGGGAAAAAACCCCCTTGAAGAACACCTTGCTTTCTGAATAGAGCATGCTGAATTTCAGATGGTGCTCAGATTTTTGCACAAATCTGTTCTGCAGCCACAGAGCAGTCTCCAAGGAAATGTTTGATTCTGTACCAGTGAGTTCTATACTTGCAGAGAAGGGACCTGCTGTGCCTGTGGAATGAAGTGGTCAAGCACGATGATGGTCCTTCAGGTGATGTTTTAAGCTTTTAGAGCGGGGTCATCCATGATTTCAAATATATGGAAGATATCTGAAATATTGTGTGGTAGATTAATAAGGAACTCATAGTAGCTTATGCAGCAAAATCCTGTGCTAGCTGTTATTTTCTCAACTCTGGTGGCTCCGTGCCCAGATGTATTTTGGTGCTGCTGGGAGGTGATAAAGGCAAGCATTACCAAGTCCTTTCAAGTCTTGACTAAACCACAACCCCCCAGAACTGAATTATTATGATTTAATTCCAGTATACGATAGCACTTAAGTCATGGGATTGGTGTTAGATCTATGAATAATGCAAGTTTATTTAAAGGAATGGAAGCAGACCAGATTATTTAAAAGACACTGACTGCCAGGGCTGAATATAAATTTTTCCAAATGTCTTCATCTGTTAACAGAGCTGTAACCAGAAGCACAAGGAAATACTAGTTTTGTTATGTATTATGAATGACAGAGGAGTTGCTGTTTATCAGCACGGGAGCTGATCTCCTACCCCAGCAGAAGCAGTGGGAGATGCTGCTGCAGACATCACGGATGGACAGTTTGCTATAAATAAGGAACTCTGTATTTATAAACTGCAGACTGACTCGCTTAGCTGAGCATTTTTTGGTTTCTTTACCAAATTGCCAAGGTACAAATAATTTGATCCACAGTCATCACTGGATTTCTTCCTTGGTGTTTGTTTAGGCAGACATTTTTCCTCTGATTCCAGCTGTGGCAGCTTTGGTCTTGAGAGGCATTGATTGAACTTTTATTAATCACAAGTGCACAGTTCAGACCTACAGATGTGGGACAAATATCCTACCTGATACTGTATTTTTTAGACATGAGCTGAACCATGAGAATGAAGAGGGAGACCTGGGTAAACAGCAAGGTGAACTGAATCCACCCAACCCTAAAGAATTCCTGCATCCAAGAAGACATTTTAAGAGAGGGATGACAGAACAGTTTTGGCTTTTTTTAGAGCAGGATATTTTGTCAATATTACAGATATTACAGATCTTTGGAGATGTTTTGATTTTACTATAGAGACCAAGAATTGTCACTTGATGTGTATCATAGTATTGGCACATTTTTGTTCAATATATCTGATTTCAGATGGTCCTTTTGGCCTTTATTCCACTGCTTGTAGTAATCAGCCACTGTGTATAAATACTTCATTTTCACCAAGAAATTTGCTACAATGAGGAAAGCATTCCTATTGCTTCTGTCTCCCCGCTTCCTTGCTGCTCTGCAATATCTTTCCATCCTCTGTTTGGCTTTCTCCTACAGTTCTGGAGAAAATGCTAGGGGTTCTCTTCTATCGGAGTGTGCACTTTCTACTGATTTTTTTTAATTATTACATTGCTCTTCCAGAAAAAACGGGGAATGAGGAGGGATTTCCTTCTCACATCTTTTGCACCTTCTCAAATAAGCTGCCATATGCACTCCTCCTTCCTGCACCGGGGAAGGAAATATTTGGCAGGAGCAGCAACAGGAAGCACACTAGGTCCCTTTTCTTGTGAAAGCAAGTGGAGGATGGGAGAAAGATAGGACAAGGTGTTAAAAAAAATTAACAGCTTCCAGGGCAAACTACGGAGTTTGTACAGCTGCCGAATGTTTTATGGCAGCACCACCAGTGCTGGGATGCTGAACGTCACCGGTTTGTTGTAAATGTTCCATCAGGGCAGTATTTAACAGTGCTTTCTGCTTTGCTCCAGTTGTTTTAATGAAAGACACTGATGGAAAGCGTGTCATTCATATCTATGGACTGTTGTGATCGTCGCAGCGGTGATACTCCACGAGACACCATCACTGTTCCAGTACATCTGTTATCAGTGGCTGGTGCCGTTATCTCTGCTGATGGCATTTAATAACACCTCCTGGCAGGAGCAGAAAGCAGTCCAGGCTTCACTGACTTAATTTTCCCCTTGGAAAGCACTAATACTTCTGGCATATTCAAGTTATTGCAAAAGCAGCTTTACTCATTTTTGATGAAGTTACTCAAAATGAATTGCAAAACCCCCCATTAACCAAAATTGTCTTAAACAAAATGTGAACATTTTTCTGAAGAACATTGCCAATGAATGGAAAAACCATAGGAGCACCTCTCCTGTGATGAAAGGCTGAGAGAACTGGGTTAGCTCATCCTGGAAAAGAGAAGGCTTTGATGTGATCTGATTGTGGCCTTCCAATACCTGAAGGGAGCCAACAAGAAAGTTGGAAAGAACGTATTTACAAGGGCCTTTAGTGACAGGATCAAGGGGGAATGGCTTCAAACTGAGAGTAGGTTTAGATTAGATATTGGGAAGAAATTCTTTGCTGTGAGGGTGGTGAAGCACTGGCACAGGTTGCCCGGAGAAGCTGTGGATGCCCCATCCCTGGAAGTGTTCAAGACCAGGTTGGGTGGGGCCCTGAGCAACCTGGTCTAGTGGAAGGTGTCCCTGCCCATGCAGTGGGGTTGGAATTAGATGATCCTCAAGGCCCCTTCCGACCCAAACCATTCTATGATTCTAATTCTCATTGCTTCATTTTAGGATACTCTCCACATCCAGACATGTGATGCATGAATTGATCTTTGTCAACGGGCTGGTTTCATTTTCAACTTTTTTTTTCTTAGTCACTCTTCAGAAGATCTTTTATTAATGAAACCCAGCTGAAGGAGAGCAAAATACGATTTTTTTTTTCCTCCAAGATTCACATGATTCATTGAAAATAAGGTTAAGAAGTTCCGCTCTTGCTACTGATCCCTTAATGCAAGTTCCTGGGGCTTTTTTCTGCTTGTTATCTAATCTCCTCTTCCTCTGGGCAATACGCTATTTCTGACTCCTAAGATAAACCTTGACTTTCTCAAGGTTTATTTGGTGGCTGGTTTTGCTGACTTGGACTTTCATTAACAGCTGATCAGCCTATCCCTTGCAACCGTTTTTCAGCTGAGATGCAAATTGATAACTGTCTTCCTAAAAATGAATGCACTTTAACAAAATGGATCCTTTTGTAGACACTGTGTCTGGTTCTGTGTCTAATGCAAGTATCAGATCTAAGCTCTAATTCTGCCTTTGTCTGCATGACACTGACATGAGAGCTAAATCCAAGTGGAGGGAACAAAAGGTGGACAGTGCTCTTTCAGAAAAGCAGTGCACAATTTGGTAGAGGCAAGAGAACTCCACTGAAGCAACTTTGAGATGAGAGGTGAGTTTGAGAGAGAAGGGAAACCTTCCTGACTGTAGAATCATTCTAGAAACGAGAGTAGACATTGCCAGTGCATGACAAACAGCCCTGCCAGCCAGGAACTGAGAATGCTGCAGAGAGAAAAACAGACTGGTTTTGCTCAATCTTCATTTTTACACCCAAAATCCTGCATGCAGCAATGACACCAGTGAGGTGCAAGGCTACGAACACGCCTGGGGTTTTGGATGGGGTCCTTGCAAATACCAAGGGTGAGAAGCTGAAGTGACTGGTGAGACTGGTGGTGGCATGTTCATCTATTTTACAGTTTTTCTTATCGTTTCTCAGCTCTGTGTTATTCCTGTGGCTGTGCTTGTGCTCGGCCCTCACTGAGGCCAACTCACAGAGATAAGTACCTGGCTCTGTTATCAAGTACTTCTGAGTGTACTCACATCTTCATGGGAACAATATCAAGGATCTTCTGGAAATGTTAGAAAAGAAAAAGGGCAAATATTGCAAGTAGTTTATGCTTTTGTCCTGCAATTTTGAACATTTTGAGGAAAGGAGAAATAAAAAAAAAAATTTAAAAAGAGAAGATTCATTGCACATAAACATTCATAATGATATCTTGGCTTCAATCCTCTTGTCTCATGGCTAATTTAGGATCCACTGCTGGCAGTCAGGATGGTGCTGCCGTGCCTCTGCCTCTGGGGACACCTGCTGTCCTCCACAGCCACTTCTCCTCTTTCCCAGCCACTTTGTGTTTGTGTTTGTCAAACCCCACAGAGCCAACGATGCCCTCGGTGGGCTCAACCCCATCCTGGCCACACCAAGGCATGGAAAAGCATCGCACTGATGGGCACACTGACTGTACTGGCTTGAAATGCACCCTTCATAAAGTTACATAAGCAGAGAGATCATGTAGGAGGACTGGAAATAATAAGCTGTTAGGATGATTTGCTGAAGCTGCTCTTCACCTCAGCTCCCACAGAAACACCGAAATAAAAGTCCAATTTCCTCCATACACAGAGATCATTGAGGGCAGAAAAATTACAGAAAGAAAAGCAACATTTCCCCTTGGCATTTGCTGCCAGCAAAAGCGGTGCTGAAGAAGATACGGACTTATAGCCACAAGGATGTAAGGTCAGCATTAGGTGAAAACTTCAGTTGGCAAAGAGACAATGTAGCACAAAACGAGCAACCTGTTTGCAAGCTGTGAGGATGGGAAGAACGTGACTGGAGTGTACAAATAGGATGGAAAGGGAAAAGCTGAAAATCCTCTTTCTTAGACAATAGTGAATTTCGAGAACTATACATTCAATAGATTAGAAATAATTTTTAAAGTTTATAAACAGCTCGTATTTCCAGAATATCCATAATGTCTGCTCAGAACTTCTAAATAGTGGTATTTACCAATTGCCTAAAATTAGGGCAAGCTTAGTATTTATATTCCCATGTATGTTAATTTTTTTTGAAAGATACTTTGACCAATTTCTATATAAAGACTAAAGGGCAATTGATAGTGTCATACACCATTCGCTGACTCATTCCATTCTTGGAGAGATATAGCAGAGAGAAAGAGCTACATCCTAGATTTTATTGAGAGTAAGAGAGGTGATTTATTTCTTGGTGTAATAAAATCGTCGGTGATAACAATGCCTTAGAGAAACAGCCACATTGTGAGTACCTCCTGCTGTCTTTTCCTTGGTGCAGATAGGTATATTTGTGAAAGACCTCACGGAACTGGAATTTCTTCTGCTCTCTCTCTAAACTAAGAGTTAATTTGGGTAACATTGCAAACTGCATTTACTGTGTTATCCCCTGCATAACAAAGTGAAGTGAACAGATGTGCTGTGGATAGTGAAAGGGTAGCGGGCTAAGTCTGCCCAGGAACTGAGCTAGGAACTGTCCACACTTTAGACTTGAACCTTGCTTGAAATTCAGCCACAGCATCCCAGAAATCTTCCTGTTCCTTATCAAATTGTGCTTTCACTTCCCTTACATTACCTTTACATACTTTATCCATTAGACAGCCTGAGAAGAACACCACTCTAAAAAGTTGCCAAATTTAATATTGCAGGAATTTAACAAAATTTTAACAAAATGAGCTTGAACCATCTTAAGACCAGGTCAGTATTCTCCTCACGTACCCAGCTGTGGGGAGGTTTCCCCCATGCTGTGCGACCCTACGAGCTCCAGCATCGCGTCTCGCACAACCAGACTCCCTCCGAGCACCACTTCTGGGCGTAGCACTACAATTTTCTCGTAGATTAGCTGCTAAACGGGCAGGGCAGCAGTGCTGCTCACCTTAGCAGCTTCACAAAATTAAGCATGTGAACAGAATGCTTTATCATCTTCTTGGCAAACAACTGAAGTGCCAGAGCAAATTCGGAACCTACGGTACCTTCCAGCTGAACGGCATTTCCACCGGACCATTTTATCAGGGCTGGGGATCAGGCATTAATTTCTCCTCCATAACTTGGTTAATTTGTCCTGACTTGTAAGTCTTTGCCAGCTCATCCTTAGCTGAGTAATCATTAGGCCAAGCAGCCCTGTCAAAATCACACAGAACAGCCTGCATTAATGATGTTTTGTTACTATCATCATAGCAATACCACCATCAGAGGTCTTTTACCATTTGTGTTGCCACCTCAGCTGCTTTGGAAGGGCCTGGGAGGTGGCTCCAGGAGAGAAGGGGAGGTGATTATGGAGGATCCTACATTGAATCAGTCAGAACACGGTCACAGCACTACTGTACTTAATTCAAGAATGTTCCAGATACTTTGTATGTACTTATACAGCACTATCTAATTCCAAAGACCATTTTTATTTCATACATTTACCCTCTCTTTCTCGGCTACCTACCAGGACCAAAGACCATGGTCTTAAATTAATTTTACTTTGGTAGGGGAAGGTGGTGGCAGATGTTGAAAGCAGAATGTTTTTCTTTGATGTTGTAAGGTCCTGCAAGTTTTCTGATGAATCCTGAGCTTTCTTTCTGTTGTAATTTTTCTGATTCTCAAGGAGTCATGTAAGATGTTTTTCATGGGCACATTTATTGCCATTGAAGTAAATTTAAAACACAGCAACATGGTCCTTAAAAACCTTCTGAGCAAGGTTTAGCTGCAGAATTGTTAGGAAAAGGCTTGATTTCAGTGAATGTTTCAGGTTTTAATGGTAGTGAAAGAGAAGGTATTCCATTCTTTTTCCATCACAAATCACATTTATTGTCAACTGGAAACTGCCTTATGTTTCTCTGGCAGGAATCTATTCAGTAGCCTGCAAGCAGCACCTGGCGTTGCAGAGTTCATCTGAAGTGAGCTGACAGAAAAAGCCCTTGGAAACCCCTGTCAGCGCAGGGTGCTGCACCCTGCCAGGCTTCAAAACCACTGGTTTTCCTGGGGAGTGTAATTTTTCCCTTCATACAAATGTATCGAGATAAGTAGCACAGCAAATCACCATTTGCAGTTTCAGCTGACACATCCCAGCAGCACCAGCTCGTGGTCCATTCCCTATTCCTCCCACACGGCAGCTTTCCTGGCAATAACCCATCCCACACCTACCTAACTTTACCTAATTGCACATATTTAGGACAAGCACACAAGGACTGGAAGTTCCTGGTCCCTCCTGTGGGCACCTAGAAGCTGCGACCTGCTTCGGGAAGATGCCGGGGAGAGTGGTGCCTTCTGGTCACTTTGTTCCCAGAAGGATTCTGGACCTGGCTTTGAACCAGTGGTGGTGGGACTCCACATGACAAATGCTTCCCAGCAGGAACGTGGCAGGAATGCAGAAAATCCTGCTGCAGTCCTGAGGACAGAAAGAGCTCCAGGACTTGTCCCCGTAGGAGGAAATGGTGTTTATTGAGTTAGCTGCTGCTTATAAAATCCTCCTCATGTTAGTGGCATCAAACCTCTAGTGATAAAATCCACCATGAGATAAAATCTGGAGCCAAGAGTGATAAAGTTCTGTGGCTTGTCCAACTGACTGACAAACTTTTTTTCTCCCATCTGCTCTTCACTAAATAAGAAAAATCAGTACACTTCCTGAGCAGGGTTTGGGTCCTGTCAACTTTCCCTGTCTCTACTGGGCTGATGATGTCTCTGCAATATCTTCTTGGGCTTGCTTTCTTCTGAATGAGGACGTTTGTTTACCTGGTGTGTTTACAGACAATCAGATCTTCTCTCGTCCCTGTTCTTCTAGGCTAAGCAAACCACACTTTTTATCTTTTCCTGTGTGGTGCATTTTCATTCAATCATCTTGGAAGTTCTTCTCTGAGCCTGCTCCAGTGCCAGTTTTGCAAACTGATGAAGAGGATGCCCAAAGCAGTCCAAAGGAGAACTGTGCCAATAGCTTTGCAAAAGTGCTAAAACAGGGATGAGACTGTCCATCCCATTATGCAGAGGAATTCAGAGAAGATCTGCCCAGCTTTGTGCTCCCAAGGATGAGTGTATTTTTCCTGCATTCCAACTGGATCAGAAATCAAGCCTGCACTGCCATACCCCGACCTCTCAGCAAAGAGTCTGGGAAGACACTGAATTTTAGCTGCAGCTCCTGTGGGTGTGGGGCACATCTGTCCACCTGCAGAAGACTCACAGTCTCAGTGGAGAAACCCTCCACAGATATAGAAGCATATCAGCACCTCACAAAAACTCCAGCTCTTTAGCATATAAATACCTCAGACAGATTTGAATATCAGAGAAGTGTCACTTTTGCAAACAGGTCCTGGCTAATCCCTCCACTGTAGCTAGCACACCCAGAGTACAACACCCTCTCAGATTACCATTATCCATTAAAGTTTCTCTGGAATGGGGCAATAATAAATTGCACAGACTAGTTTTTAAAAATAAATTTCCAGTACACATCCAGAATCTTTCTGGTTTTCTGTAGCACAGAAGAACTTGATGGAAGTTGGATCTGCTTCCCAAGTGTGCCGATTTACACTTTAGTTGAGCAATTAAAGCATCTTCTTTGGTGGACCCCCCTTTTTATTCCCGGGTTCTTAAAAATGCACAATCCAGAAGTAGAAATGTAACTGAAAAATATCCCTAAGCTGTTGGACATGAAATTTTTCACATGAGAATGATATTTAACATTATTAGAGACAAGCAAATAAATTATGAAAAAGAACCGATATTGTTGGGATATTCTTCCATACTTTTGTTAGTGCCATGCCATTATTCAGACATCAGCACTCCTGAGCTGCTCTGTTGGATACATTGGCTTTTTCTGTTGTCATCTGGTAAGGAGAGACACCACCTGACACCTGCATAAGAAAAACACCATTAAATGCTAAATTTTGTGAGGGCAGCAGGATGATAGGTCTTGATTCAAATTTTTACTTCTAAAGGAATCCTGCGCCATCCCAATTCTGGCTTCTGGCACTAATTTCAACACCTGATTGAAAGACTAAGTTACGATTTATTGTCTGAGTGAAGATGAGGTTTTTCTTATCTTGTGGCCGCAGAATGATTGTGCTGCCTTGTGAGCCGTCCCGGCTCCAAGAGAAAGTGAGCCACCACCAGACCCTGCCCCTCAGGCAGAATCCAAGCTGGACACAGTCACTGCATCCAGCAGAGCAGCTGTGTGTCACCACAGCTAAAGACAGCCAGAGGGATGACAATTTTCTGTGTCTCTGAATGTTATTGCAACATTGGAACTGAAAACAGGAGCTAAGTGTCCCTCCCTGCTCACCCATGCTGTGCCACTGCTGATTTTACTGGGACAAAGACATTGCTCCTCTGTGAATTGCTGATGAGGTTCTTGTCAGCATTTTTGCACTCGTGGCATGGGACATAAAAAATGTTCTTCTCTCCTTATATCGGCCATGTAGCTGTAACAGCACATGTGTTTATTTATGCATATGAAAGATCTTTGCATTAAGAAACATCTAGAAAGTCCTTGACCCCCGTGGCTGTAGCATTCCAACTGGGGATCATCTGTTTCCCTTCTGTAAAAACCTCATGGCCTCTTTTCTTTAATTGCACGTCGCTGGTTTAACTGTAAACGGAATTTAACCCAGCAGGCTGAAGTTTAAGTTACTCCGAAGCGTAAAGCTGGCTCTCTAATCACCAGTATCACTTCTAGCCCAGCACAGCTGCAGCTCCCTGATGGATGTGGGTGACAGCAAAGCTGCCACCACCTTGCAGAGTTTCAAATCGCAGGGTAAAGCCACAGGCAAGGAATGGGGACAGCAGAGGGGGTGGCTCAAAATGCTCAGATGATTTGTGCCACCATCACAAGCAAGCTGCAGTCCCTGCTCCTTCCGTCTCCCATCCCAGCACCCCTAGGGGAGCAAATGCCTTCCCCTGGGATAATCCCACTAACAGGAATAACTTTGCACTGATAGGGAAATGGACTTGTTGCCATTTCAGGAGCTGGCAAATTGCAGCAGCAATATTTGCTTGTTTCCTAGCAGCTTCCCGAGGAGGGATGTGTGAGTCTCCTGTTTTCACCTCTGAAACAAACAGGGGACAGGGCAATCAAGCACCAATTTAAACCTGATTTTTCAAGTGAGCTGCTAAAAAGTTAGCTAAGTCAATAGAAGCGAGGCAGAGAAAGAAATAGGAAGAAGGAAATCATGACATACCATCTGAATTCTGAAAAACAACTCGGGTAACTTCTTCCTCAAAAGTACATGCAATTTCTTCATGAGCACTTCGGAAAGCTGTGCTATAAGGTGTGCTCATAGGTGTCAACATGCATATTATTTCGACAAGGAATTCACAGAATTGACTGCATCGTGCTGAGCTGGGAAATAAAATAGTGGGTTTTCCTTGCTGCTGGCTCAAATTCGGCTGGAATGATTTGGACCCTGCTCTCAGCAGCACTGAACAAGCTCTGCTGGAGAGCAGCCAGACTCGGTCTGAGTTTCTGTTAGGTACAGAAACTGGCATCCCAATGTATGCTAGCTGCAATTGGAAGGAATAATAATAATAACAATAATAAAAAAGTCATGGTTTTGCTGGAAGGCATCACACTGTGACAGAACATGTTTCCAGAGAAACAACCCAAAGTCATGTAAAAAGTTTCAGAGCTCTTCCTGCCTTCCTGCAATGGATCCATGTGACAATATGTCTGTAATGTTAGCAAGAAGAGCAGGCTAACACACTAAAACTTAGGGAAAAAAAAGGGAGAACAATAGAAAAGAAAAAAAAAACCTCATTTATCAGCATTAATATACAGTAACAACAAAATCAACCCACCAAAAAATCAAACAACACAATATACCATCTCAAAGTCAATCACTTCCCGACTGCTGCTTGCTTCATTATCCAGAACTCAGTAGTTCACACAGTGACACCCTGAACTTACCACTTAAAAACGATAAAACAAAGAGATATATCACATGGTCTGGTTACAAAACAGTTCTGATCCGTGACAGGTTGGCTGATGGGACAGAGGATGTCATTTCTCAGGGAATATTTGCTGTTGCCAGAGTGGTGCTGCCACCTCACGTTTACCCCTGGTGAAATGCAAGGAGTGATGTGAGTGTGTTCCAGCTGCTGAATCCCTTGCACAGCTGGCACTGACCAGATCAGCAGAGCATGTGGAACAGCAGAGCTGGGAAAAATGGATCTTTTGTCACCACACATGCCAGGGAAGAGCCGTGGCAGTGTGGCAAAGCCCCAGCTGTTACCTTCCATGCTACTCCTGCTCCAGCCATCAGCATAAGACCAGACCTTCCCAGCTCATCCCTCTGCTGTGGCACTTGAGTGCTGAAAACTAAACACAATAAAATTCAAAAGTGAAAAGAAATCCTACATGTGTGCCCTGGGTATATTCAGGAGTATCAATACTTTATCTGCTTGTGTCTGCTGGGCTGGGAAATCCTGACAAACAAAGCCAGATTAAACATTTCCCCGCTTCAACAGTCTTCAGCCAGCTGAGGAAGCAGGAAATAAAGGGAGCTGAGACACAAACACTCTCCATCTACTTGTAGCAGCTCAAGCTCAATTCCTCTGGATTTCACGGCAGGTTTCCTCTCCCTAGCTATTTAACAGGCGTGCTTGATAGAATCCAGTCATTCCAGGTACACTGCACACACCATTTCCTGCTCTACAACCCTGCCACCACACTGAACCCGCTGCTGCAGCAACAAACACAGGAATTTAGAAACAGGTGTCTAAAAAGAGGAACACATACCGAATATGAAAGCCTTGAAGCTGTGAGTCCATCCTGTTGCTTTTATAGGAGAGCACATTTCTCTGAGCTCCCTTTTATGTGCCTGTGATTCACCACAATGCTGATAAATGTGTCCTTGTTACCTGTCCGTGCTATATATCGCAAAAAATTTATGGCCTCTTGCCATCTGTTTCAATTAAGAAACTTATATGTAGATTTGGGTGCCTTGCCCAGTAAAATACTTTCGGAAAGAGAATTTTATAGTCTGATAATGGGCCAGATCTCCAGCTGGCATTCATCCACATGCTTCCAGTGGTGTCACTTGATTTACAGCAGCCAAGCAGTCAGGTAGGTAACATCACAACAGTAAATTCAAAATGTTATTCATCTCAGCAAACCCTTTTAATTGCAACACTACTGACTGATGCTTGCAGTAGATTACAAAATAATCTTCAACTCCTGTTCATGTTGAAACTAATTATTTTAGTGAGACATTTTTGCAGCCCGAGCAAATATGTTTGGCTCTATTCACTCAACACAGACTGCAGATTATGGCTCCAATATATCAGATATACCTTTCCATTTTGCATGGGTATAAGAAATGTGTCAATCACAGCTTTCTGGGAAGGGCTTTTTGAGGTCATTCCAGAGGCAGTAAAGTATTCATGAAGTTAAAACAAATAAAACTAGAAAAACTTAACATGTCACAGCCCTACACATAATTGCAAACTCCTCTACCTCAATCAAAAAGCTACCACTTCATCCAAAAAGAGATAAACGCTGCATAATTTAACATCAGCTACGCCACTAGTGCCACCTACAGCATCCAGCTCAGAGAAACCACCCAGACTATCAGCTGGCTCAGGTGTGCATACCTTTCTAGACCACTTTTATTTGGTGTCCAACCAATCAGGAAGACATTTGCATAGAGAAAATACGTGTTTGTGCAACACAAGCACTAAACTACTTATTTGCAACATGCAATTCAGACACATAGCTCAAAAAATAGATGCTTCTGGCAGATGTCAGTGGCACATTAGGAAACCAGACAACATGTACATCGGGTCCTAACAGATGAACAGCTTTTACTTGTTGCATCTATTTTATTTTGTTTGTGCTGGAAGTGCTTGTCACCACTGGACAAGTTTTTAAAATTGTATGGTTTTTCCTTCTCCTGCTTCTTGAGCTATGGAGCAGCTCTTCCCTCAGTTGTCTACAGCTGCATGAGGTACTCCCAGCTTCAGCACGGCTCAGGACACTGCATACCTGCAACTCACAAGTGCCACACTGATGGCTAGCCTTTGGCACATAAGTTCATGGAAAACACCTTTATTCCAGGCTGGCTAGTAATGTGCCACTGGGACCAGTTCCCACAGCTCTGTAAGCATTAACCTTCAATGAGGCTTGTCATTTCCAAGATTATTTCCTGGTTTGGCTGATCCATTTTCTGCAGTGCTCACAATGCAATCTGCAAATGCTCCTGTCTTTTCCATGTCATTTTTACAAGGATCCCAGGGGAAATACTGTGTCATCTCCTATCTGGATTTTGTGCTGCATCGTTTCCTGGTCACTGCATACCTGCTGAAGGCTTTGATGTCTCTTCCCCCTAAAGGCTGACTGCAGCTATAAATCCTGGTGAGGTGAAGAGAAACAGATCTGTCTGTACAGCTCTAAGTCTTGGCAAACAAAGATTATCAAAAATAGAAACTCTTCTCACCTTAAAACACATATTCAACGAGAGCTTGTAGACAAGATCAGACTAGGTGATCAAGAAGTTAATTAATTTCTTTTAATAAAGAATACTTCTGTGCCTTACATTTAACTACTTTCTTTAAAAAAAGAAACACCTCTTGTTTACCTTTCCCTGACTGTTTCTCTTATTTTTTGACACCTCACAGGAAGTGCCTCAAAATATGCGAAAAAATAGCTCACTTCCACCCTTGCTGTTTAAATAAACAACACTGTTGAGGCTCAGGCTCAGGAAACCAATATGTTTATCCTTGTATGATTTGAAACAGAGAAGCAAAGGGAACCCTTGTTAGGACTGTGTCCCCAAGAGCTGTGTTCCTGCTTCTCCACCCTTGCTTGAGGAGCACCCAAGCCCTGAGGGGTTCTGGCTGCAGCCAGGGCCATCCTCCAAGCCCGGCTCTTCCTGGGAGAGGATTATTGATGCAGACAAAGCCTGTAGGTCTGCATGTCCTGCACCAAAGCAACACAGGAGACTGGCAATTCATTTGAACTGATGCCTTGAAGTGGCTGCCTGAAAACAGAGGCTAGACAAGATTAAGAGAATAAAAGCAGGTATTTATTTGAAGGGCTTTCAAAGGTACACCTTGGGCAGTCAAGAGGCTCCACCCAAGATGGACACTGGGTCACGGGTTCTTCACACTTTCGTAAATTGGGTCCATTTGCTTATCAGGGTTAATTCTCCAGTTACAATTTCAGGCAATGAAGTAATTACTCCAAGTTTTCCCTCCTCCTCCGCTCAAAGGCTTTAGTTTACACATTTTGGGGCCTGGGACAACACGGTGTCCTTGGAGAGCAAACCTAGAGAGGGTTTGTTATGTTTAACCAGAATGAGGGAACAGTAGCCAGCAGGCTGCATGAAGTTTCAGAGTTACACACTAAGCAGTACAGGATCTGAAAAATATAAAAGTTAAAACCTAAGGCATCAGAAGGACAGTCTGCTGAAGCCAGAGCACAGGTGGCTGAGCACAGGATGTTTATCACACTGACAGGTGTGTTCTCCTGCCCAGCTCAGGTCTGACCGCAGCATCACAGGGACAGTGACTTACAAGCAGAGGGCTTCTCTGTCTCTTTCTGCACAACTCTGTGGTACTCAGAAGCAGCTCTGCTCCACACCAGCACCCCTGTGAGTCCTCTTAGCCAGCATGAACTAGTCTCACCTCTGACACAAATCCTGCTCTCTCCCTTTTTAACAGGGTGTGGAACCAGCGACCATCTGCCTTGTTACCTTCTCTCCTCATTCCCTTGGTGGCCACTCCACTCCAGGCAGACACGCCTCCTGAGCTCGTATCATGGCTGGCAGCTTCAAAGAAGGAACTGCTTCAGCTGAATGGAGCTTAGATAAAGAATTTTCTTCTGCTGCTTCCACAGCCAGTGATGCCCAAGCACATGGCCCAGCCCATCTCCTGGGAAAGCCGACTGCTAGTGGCACCATGACACATCTGCAGCAAATACCAAGTGGCACTGCAGTTTTTCCCAATTTGAGATCAGACAGGCTTAACCCATAAACTCAGTTCTGCACATATCTAGAAACGGGATTAAAAAAAGCAAAAGTCAGACTTGGCCACGATTAGATACTGGTTTGGGGTTCAAAACCAAATGAATGGAAGACTGAGAGAGATGGGTAACTGGTGTGTTCCTGACACCTGGGTTCAGGCTTTGGCAGGAGATCTACCTGGAGTTGCACCATCTCCAGGAACTCCTCTGACAGCCCTGCTCTCAGCTGGGCTGGCTGGACGAGCAGCTCTGCTGTAGCCTCCTGTCTCAAGGGTTGGCTGTTCCAGCTTAAAGAGGATGAACAGAGTAATGGGAGGCACGGGGACAGCTAAAATAACGCTCCTGGCTGTTGCTAAAGTATCAAATTACCATTGCAAACTACAGCTGATCCGGGTATAATGATCCCACAGCAGCCAAAAGACACAAAGCTGATGGGTACTCTCTGTAAGGGAGAAGGAAATTTGTGTGTAAAGCCACAGAGGAGCTTAATTATAATCCCTTCATGCAAATACGGATTCTAAATCATCAGTGGGCATGTGGGGGTTCAAAAGCATCACTCAGGGTGAGGCAGCACTTGGAGAGGGAAATGGAAAGAATGGTAAATCTGACACGCTCTGACTTTGCACCAGAGATCTCTTTTCCCCGTTCTTCTGTCCCTTTAGTAATTAAAACAATTCTTAGTGATAGACTGATGACCGGCTGGCTGTCTTCCCTCATGCCTTTCTCTGTCTCTCTTGCTTGTTGAGAAGGTTCAAAACACCTCGGGCTGCTCCTTTGTTTATCACAGACTCAAATGCTGGTTTTCATTAACCAGGGTGGGAGCCGGAGTGATTGCTCCTCTTCCAATCTGCCTTCCTGCTCCACCGTTTGCTAGAAAAACTCCTGTCCCCTGAGTAGGGTTTCACCACTCCGCTGCTCCTAAAAGTTTTTGTGCTCCAAATGATTTTGTAAACTGTACTGATTAGTTCAAATCCCACCACGGCCCGTTAATGGTGACTCTAATGGATGTTGGCAGTCTCAGCGAGAAATCCAAATATATTCAGATTAAGAGCAGAGGGTGCTTCGGCTTGGTGAGAAGTGTTTGTTCCCTTGCAGCTTCAGAAGGTTTATGTGGTGAAGAGGAGCAAGTTCATGGCAGAGCAGAGCTAATGCAGTCCGTAAGTGACAGCTCATGACATTGATTTTAATATCTTAATTGCTATGTCTATTTGCGAAAAAAAAAAAAAAAGAAAAAGAAAAAGAAAAAGAAAAAAATCGTTCAGCTGCCTTGAGCCTTATTTCAACCTTCAGAGGCTTCCCATCCTTACTTGGAGCTGCTGGCATTTCCCAGGAGTTAACTATGCCCTGGAGTACGGGGCTCAGGAGAATCAGACAGGGTGTGAATCTCCATTTGGTTTGGAATCTCAAAGCATTTTGCAGCCCGTGTAGCTCAGAGCAGAAATCCGTAATGAACAATAGAGCCTGTGTACATCTCTGCAGAAAACAAGTGATTTAGGAGTGCAGAAAATATTTTGAGAGGATGAGAAGATCCGCAGAGGACTGGGCATGTCTCTGCAGACATAGATAGTCTCTGGTCCAAGACTATGCACAGCCCAAGGGATAAGTGGCTACACTTAGGACCAAGGAGCCACATGTGCCTGAATTCTCCTTTCCACTACCAGCCACAGCTCCAACTGTTTTGGGTTACACTGCTCTTCATTTTAGTGATCTGAATGTGAAACAGGTTTGAGGAAATAAATAGCACTAATAAAAAGACAAGAGTGACCTTTTAAAATGAGTAACTATATTTAATTTAACATACTGTTTGCATTTCAGTTGGCTGGAATTAAGAACATTTATTTTCACTGGAACTGCATGCAGCAGAAATACCGAGAATAGGTGCACTGTGTGAGTAAATGTATTGAGAAATTCTGACCAGGGAAGAGCAATTCCACATCCCCCTTGGAGACATTGGAAATACAACATCAATAAACTGCAATAGGAAACACCTACCCAGCTTCGTTAAAATAAAAAAACAGTAAAAAGCTATTCTGGTAATTATTTTTAACACTGTAAAATTATACATGATCATGAAGGATTGTATTTTATCAAATATATAGTGAAACAATCCCTTAACAAACAGGCAGAGCAATTACAGCCCTTTTCCCTCTCTCCTCATCACAGATGACTAGTTAAAAGGTGTGGTATCACAAATTATTATCATGTCCCCAAAGGCATAATAATACATTGCAAATCTTCACATCAGTGATTTTTAGGTCTCCTCCTAGAATATGCAGGAGCACGAAGCCGAGGAGTTGGGCTGTTTTCACGGAGCGTTTTTTGCACACCATTCTCTTAATGATGCAAAGTTAACAACTGGCCCCACAGGGCTGTGCTGTCTTCAAATGAACACAAGACTGTACCAGTCTCAGAAACTTCAAACAGACAAATCTTAGCTGAAACAGCATAATCAATGCAGCCCAAATCTTATGCCATTCCTATGTACCGAGGTTCTTTTTTCATGTTGCTGGAACTGTTTTCCTGCTGAAGCAGGGAATATTTATGGTTCTTCCTCCAACTGCAAATCAAAAGCTATAAATAGCTGCTTGTCCCAACGTATGTGGAGGGAGGGTTCATAGTTGCTGTTCCACATCATCTCCAAACCCTCAAGCAGTAAATGTAAATTAGAAATATTAACACTGAGAAATAAAAGGGTTTTCTTGACACAACCAGAAATCCTTCTTCATCTTCTGTGTTTCAGAGTCACGGATTTTCAAGGCGAGGAGGGAGGATGAGGACAACTGGTTGAAAAATGCTGCTATTTTTCCTGAAAAAAAGCCTATAAAAATCAGATGCTGAGTCAGCAGGACGTGGGCATCATTAGAAAACTTCTTCTGCAGAGGTAAAGTGAGAACAGCTGCAGGTCATCCAGACTATGCCTAGTGCTGGTCTAGTTGCCAACGACACCCAGGGCATGGAAAGGAAATACAGCAGTTCAGGATCCCAGGATTTACAAATCATATATAAATCACATAGCCTGGGGTCTGCCACCTAAAAAAATGCAGCGGGGCCACCAATTTTTTTTTTTTTTTAAACCTAGAGACTGCAGTATTCTCTGGGCAACACAAACCTCAGAACCACAAGGCTACACAGACTCTCCAGCTGGTGTTTTCCCTACAGCATAATAAATGGGGATTGCTTTTCCTGCACACAAGAGAGGTTTCAACAACAGAAATGAAGTGCACCTTGACAGCAAGCTGAGGAGCCAGCTGGATCCCGATTTCCCAGCTCCCAGGCAGGAGCTCTCACCACTGCTCTGGTACCTGGGGGCACACACTGATGGTAGCTAACATACACCTGGGTAAGACTGCAGAGATGCTACCTTCTGCCATGGTTTCTGCCACTTAAAATACTGTGGAAAACCGAAGGAGTCTGGAAACAAATGGGCTGTGCAAAACCAAAAAGGCTGAATTCACTGTCCTGAATTCCAGTTGGATAATCAGCCACAACAGAGCAATGTCTGCAGCTGCACTGGAATTATGTCTGATCACTCCCTCTCTTCCAAAATATAAAATCCAGATCCTGTTCAGATTAGAGGGATCATTATAAATACTAAACAATTTCTATTATCCTGCATTAAAAGATACTTGGTTTTCTTCCTCTGTGATTCGTGATTATTATAAAATTAATTTTCCTGTTCTATCATCATACAGCTACTTTGCACCAACTCCCTGAGGGACAACAACACAAGACTGAGACCAGGGAAGCCCTTAGTCCCCTTTTGTGCTGATACATAGTTTTGGGCAGGCTCACTAAGTGCTTTATCTCACTACTATATTTCTATATTTACCTCACTATGTCCCCATGTTCTTGCAACACCCAGCTCTACTCTGCACATGTAATGTAGTCCAGTTATTTGCACGGGGACGTGTAGTGCTTAATATCACCTTCCTGATCTGGGCTGAGGAATCCTCGCACAGTAATAGCAGCACTGGATCAGACCAAAGTTCCCCTGGTAGTAGCTGGTGGGAGGTTTTAGGAGTTGGAAGAAGAAGCAGGAGCACGTACAGCAATACTTCCATGAAAAGCACCAGCTCTGCGGCTCCTGAACACGGCTCCTGTGTGTGAACACCTCTGTTGTTAACAGCTCCTGGCAGACCTCTCTTCCCTGGATGAGATAATTTCTCCTGGAAGCCATTTGAGTGATAGGTCTCCCGTGGCTGGCGGCAATGAGTTCTGCAACTGAACTACAATGAAGTAATACTTCATTATTTTAATTTTAAACCCGCCACCCAGCAGCTTCGTGGGGTGCCTCATGACACTGCTCTATGAGGATCAGCAAATGAACCTTCCCCATCTTACTGACTTTACTGATGCTGAGAAGCCATAGCCTGCTTAATTACTCCTGGCTGGGATGCCATTCTTTAGGCTACCCTTCTCCAAACCTTCCTGGGTTTACTCTACTTGTACCACACGTGAAAAACCATACTCTGGGAAGCAGCCCTTCCCCTTGAAAGGACATTTAAAACCAAGTAACACCATCTGGATTTAAACACCTTCTGCTTCTAATAAACTATGCTAAATTAAAAAATGCTTGAAAATGAATGGGTTGTGACAATCGAGGCACAGTATCAGTGTCAGCTGCGTCTGATGTCTTGTGCTTGGCTTCCCACGTTGCCTTCACGCTGGCAGAGGCAGAAGCTATGAGCTCCTGCAGGCTCTCTCTCCACTCTAAATCCTGGTTAGCCATGTGTTCACCAAATCTCTCTCAATTTAGTCCAGCAGTGATTGCACACCGACGGGTTTTATTAGAGCCTGGAAAACAAACATACTAACTGGGACTGCCACCAGCATTTGGGCAGATTTCTACCCAAAATGGGATTGCTTTCTTCCCCCTTCCCTGGTAATTCTTCCCTTGACACTGGTCTACCTGGCACAGGTTGAGGTGCAACCATACTGGTTTGAGGTCCCACACCTCACTCCTGCTTTTTCCTTTGCAGCAATAAGGCAGAGACTGTGATGCAGTAAACAGGACTCAGTTGCCATATCTATGGAGAAGAATGGTACCAGATAAAACTCTTGATTTGTCTCTTCTTCTCAAAGTCTTCATCAAAACCACAAGACTTTAGAGGCTTTTGAGGTGTTCAGTGCTCGAAGAACAATGAGGTTGTGGTTCCTGCTGTGGCACCAGGGCAGTGCCACTGCTGAGGCTGCTCCTGGCACAACAGCAGGGCAAGACCGTGCTGTGGTGGGGCTGCAGAGCAGGTTTTTTCTACCTGAAATAAAAGGTCAATTTTACTTATCAGGGCAAAGAAAATTGATGTTGTCACTTAAAAATATATCACTCTTTTCATTTCACATCTCTGGGAATGGCAAAGAGAGAAAAGCTGGAGATGGAAGATAGACACTGGTGGCCAAAGCGAAAAAATACCTGATGCATGAAAGCACTGTAAGGACAGTGTGTGTGCTACCAAGTATTTTGAAATCCGTGAGGCTTGGTGATTTAGCCCTCATGAATAACCGGCCACTGGGGTTTTTGTGTTAAACAGCTGCTGCACAGTCACTGTGAGAGATGGAGACAGAATCTGAAACTGAGGCTTCCTCTGCTTTTAGCTATGTTGTCCCCAGTGTGGGGTAGTTACCTGGTGCTCAACATCAATTCACACACCAAGACGAGGTATTTCAAATTTTTTTTTTCTAGTTTATGCAAAGTAGGGAGCTGGGTGGTAACCCTCAAAAGGATGGCTCCCTGATCATCCAAACTTTACACTAATTAAACATTTTAACAAAGGCATCAGTATCCATTGGTTACAGATTACATAACCCTTTTATTAATCAGTACTCAACCCCCTATTTGCTAGTGGATATCTCTAATTTCTCATGCTAATTAGTCTGCATGCACAGTTCTTCCCTCCATTTGACTCTGGGGTCTGTTTTGAACAGGTCGATGGGTTGGTGGTTGTGATCTCCCACTGCCAGAATTACCTTTCCCCCAGTTACTGCTCAGTTCTGCTGACTTCACTCCTGGTGGCTCTGGTCCAGACAGGCCATTCATCTCGGGATTGTCTTCCCTTTCCCTTAAAACAAAAGATTAGCCAAGCGCACAAGGTTCACAATGCAATTGCTTAATCATAACTGTCCGGATATGGCTACTGATTAATAATTTTAAAAAAAAAGTGAAGTTTGGTTCAGATCTTCAGGGGCTCAGGTTTTGAGGGGCTCCATATCAGTGATGCATGATAGATTTGACTGTAGGCAAAGGTAATAGTTACTTAATTATTTTTATTCACCATTAGTAACTCTGTTTAACTCTTCTATAGGCCAATCTCACACAGATGGAAGAGTGAAGACTGCAGAGACAGCAGCACTCCTGTGGTTTTCAGCAGTGGTTAAATCTTAGATGGGTCCTCCAGACTCCTCCATGGATATACAGTAATGGACAGAGCCCCAAGGAGCTTTAATTAAAAAAAACCCCAAAACCCAAGCAAAGCCAGCAATGTGAACTGCCCTGGCTCACTGACAGCACCTCGCCTTCTCCTTCCCAACCCTTCCACCCAAGGACTAGGAGTGAATATGATGTTTTAGTCCTATTTAATGTCCAATTAGGCAAGAACAAATGCACCTCCATTAAGAAGTGCTGACTGCTGTTTGATAAAGCAGAGTACATTAGCACACACCAAGACTGGTCACGAGATTGAGACAAGTCCATTTTTCCACCACAACAAGCTTTGCTATACTCTGCCTAGTCTTTGGCCAGATATCACAGAAGCACCAAAGCTTAAAAACTCTACTAGAAGAGATCCTCAGGTTGTGCAATACTCTGGTTAATTAGTGTTTGTAAAGCACTTTCTGGAGGAAAAAAGTGCCAAGTACGATCAATATTATCAACAGCGTTTTCTTTCATCAAGTTCTTGCCAATAATCCTCTCAGTTTTGTTTTCAGGGCTAAATTTAGCACTTTTGTAGTTCTGTTAGGTACAGCCAAGCAATTATTGCTTTTCAGCTCAATCCTTCCAGGTTTGGTTTGATTTTATCTGGGCTTTGTTTTATAGCTGGCTCCATTCCGTATTAAAAGAGCAGTTGAAGCTGATGACCTTTCCCTGGCTTATCCATATTTAAGATAGTGGAAAGAAGGGACTGAGAAAGGCATTTAATTAATAGGACTTTATGGAGGATTGAGAACGAAGCTGGAATGCAAGAATAAGTGCAAACCTAGACACAAAAGAAAGAGGGATGAAGTATAGAATAAAATTACTAAAGATGAACGAGATCTCTTTCCTGGAGAAGAGACTGATGGGGTTTTTTTTCCAAAACACGATGCACTACACCTCATTTTTTTGTGTTTGATGAAGAGCCTCATGAAGAAATGTTAAGGCAGAGAAGAAGAGGCTCAGCGTGAGAGAGGGAACCCACTTGAAGACTAAATGTTAACACACTCAGGTAAAGAGAAACTTTTGGAATGAAGAAAGGATCTGCTGAAGTTTTTTTGTGGCTCAAGCTTAGAAATATTTATTTCATATTTTGTTTTCATGCAATACTGTCTCTCCAAAAAGAAGAAGAAAAAAAAAAGCTGGTGAGAAAGAATTTGCTTCAGTTGCTGACAGGACTTGCTGACAAGAATGGGAATATGCTACAGGAAGTAACAGATAATTTTGAGAAATACAGTCTAAGAAATTAGTTTAATTGTACAGTGCAACCCAGAGAGGAAGATAATGCACTTAGGAACTGCTAACAAAATTTTCTGATTTAATTAAGGTTATCATCAGTGGGAACTCATGAGAAAGGGAAAGACATGAACATTATGAAAGTACCAATGAGCAAGCATAAGATACCTTTGTGAAGTTTAAGTACATTTCTAGCCTTCAAATTGCTTAGAGGGTATGAAAATGCAATTCTCCAGTACTTATAAATCAGAATAACTTCTTTTCAATATCGCCTTATCTTTCTGGTGCTTCATTCATGTGTCACGGCCTTTACATGTTGATCGTGTAGTTAATATATCCTTCCCTTTGTTAACTTCAGTTTGGAAATTGAGATAAATTTGCTGCTAAGTAACTGAAGGGAGAGAATTAAGAAAAATGCGAAAAGCTTGAAGGAAAAAAAAGGAAAAAAGATAGCAGCTAGCAGGTCAGGTCTGCATTTTCACTCAGCCTCAGTGAATCACGTAAGAGTGATTCAAAACTGTGAATGACTCAAAAAAGTGCAAGTGACCACACTGCTGTATTGTCTTCTTGTGATCTCTAGAGGTTGAATTGCTCCTCTGAGTTTCAAATTTTGCTTACAGAAGGGATTTAAATGTATTTTTTACATTCCCCACCATCTACCTTGTTCTGAGTGTTGTAAAAGAGCAGTACTTGACATTCTAGCAAACAAAATGCTCTAGAATTTAATTTTAAAGTTTCCCCCACAGACAAACAAGGGGCTGTCCAAGTCATAATAAATATGAAGCAATAGAATTGAAGTGCCTGGTTGTCATGGTTTAACCCCTGATGGCAACTAAGTAGTAGGCAGCTGCCTGCTCACTCCATCCGCTCTGGCCTGGTGTGCTGGGAAGGAGAATCAGAAAAAGGTAAAACCTGTGGATTGAGGTTCAAACAGTTTAATGATTGAAATAATGTAAATTATAATAATAACAATATTAAGAATGATGATGAAAAGGGAGATAACAAAAGAAAAGAGAGGAATAAACCCCAAGTAAACCAAGTGATGCACAGTACAGTTGCTCACCACCTGCTGAACAGTTCCCAGCTGGTCTCTCAGCAGCAATCGAGCAACAATTAAAACATCAGTATGTTATCAACATTATTCTCATCCTAAATCCAAAACAGTAGTGTACCAGCTGCTAAGAATAATTAACTGTATCCAAGCTGAAGCCAGGCCACTGGCATTCCTTTGTTAGGTCAATTCTCCAGCTTGACACGGAGCCTTCACCTGTTTTTACTGGGCTTGGCATTTGTGTGAAAGGCAAGCTGGATGTTTCTGGCTGGCTGGGGTCAGTGGTGCTGGAGTAGCACGGCCCCAAGAGGTGGCAGCAGCACTTTCCCCACAGCCGATCGATGATTATGGACCCGTGAGGCTCAGAAGAGTGGGGGTGAGAGGCAGGCAGTTCTGAGAGCAGCATTTCCTGACTCTGGGATGAAGAAGCCAGAGCCAGCACAGGCACACCAAGCACAGCCCTCCTCCCACGAGAGGCTGTGGTCAGACTGCCAGTTCTTGCAAGTCACTGGGTATTCATCCTGCACTAACAGGGGGTGCTGCAGAAGAAAATAAAAACAGGCAGAAAGCTAATCGATAGGAAGAAATTTTATTTGCATTTATTCTGAGAATCATTTGGGCTCCCGTGAAGCACGAGGCTTCTCTACACCTCTGACAGATAGTTATCAAACTGTCTTATGCACAGTCAATACCATCACAGAAGCAAACACACACAATTTAAGAGCCCTTTCTATTTGGCTCATAACTTTATTTTTGGAACAAAATTAGAACTTTGTCAGCCTGAAAACAGCACAATAAAACGAAGATCATTACTCTTTCCCTGCTTGGTGAAAGCTTTATGGCTCACACAGCATGTCTAATCCTTTATGTCCTGTCGCTATGATGCATCTAATGAATAATCTCCCTTTCTCCTCTATAATTCACTTGACAGCCAAATAACGTATTTTTTAAATCACACAATTTCTTAAGCAGTGTTTTATCTCCCTTATGCCCACCATACATTTGCAGTCAAAACCTCTTCTCTGTTTCAATACCTTCTTTCCCCACCCAAATACTCCCCTGCCTCCCCAACACTGCCAATCAGCCACTTGTCTGCCTCCAGAAAGCATTTCTGCTTTTTCTCTTGGGGCAGGACATGCCTTCTCCAGAAACTCTGTCTGCAGACTGACACCTGCAGCCTAATGGCATTGAGACAAAACCATATTAATTCTCATTCTTGTGCAGCCCAGGTGTTCAGCAGAACTGAATACCTGCAGGGTACAGTGACCAGCAGTGAAGAGCAGTGCTAGAAGTTTAAAGAGAGCATCTTCAAGTCTTCTCAGAGAACCAACAGTTTTCTTCTACTGCAGGTAGTGGAGGAACTAAGAAAAGAAGGATTGGTTTGGGGTTTTATGGGCCTGTTGCAGAGAGAAAATTTCTGTGAAGATTTGGTTTTAATCAGTCGCTTGGCAAAGTGTCCCAAGGATGAGCAGGATTTATTACCTTCACTGTAAGGCTGATACATAGGTAGTCTTAGTCACCTACAGCACACAGATTTGTAACAGTGGGATTAAAAGGGTTGTATGTCCCACTTCCCATCATCTCCACTAACAACCTAAAGTTCGGCAGGAAAATTCCAAAAATTAGTAAAGACTGAAATATACTGGTGAGGCAGGGGTGTCCTAAATTCACTGAAACAGAGAGACATAAATTACAGAAAGCTGTGCCAAAACCAGTTTAGAGTATAGGGGAGAACCAATCCTGCCCACAAATCGCCCTCACAAGACCGTACTCACATCAGCTGGGCAAGTTCATAGCAGTGTAAGGGGTACATGGTAACTACTCACAAATAATTCTAAATAGTCCAAGATGTCAATTAAAAAAATGCACTATTATCCAGGGTAGCTTTGGGTGAGAAAGGAAAGATAGTAAAAACCAAAGAGAAATGGATCAAATTTAGGAAGGAAACCGTTGACTACTGAGAAGATTTCTTGATACTGAAGTACCCAGGTCTGAGGCTTTACTCAGAAATGAAACAGATACAGAGCAATTTCAAGCCCTAGCATCCAATACATTTGCAGGTGGAGCAATGTATCCACTGGGAGTGGAGCTGCAGAGGGTCATGTCTCTGGGACTCAGGATGGATGCTCACAGCTGACCCCTGCTTGCACTAAACAGTACATTTTTACTGTCTTAAATTAACTTCTTGAATGTTGATTTCCTCTCCAGCAGGAGAGGGAGTCTCTCACTACAAAAAAATCCGAACAGTAACTTTCAAACAGACCCCTGACAGCTCAGAGTCTTTTCTCAAACACAGGAGGCTTCTGAGACAAGCACAAGTTCAGCTCTCCACAGCTCCTTGGCAAGAGCTCAGCAGCCCATCCTTACCATCACAAGTGCAAGAGACAGTGCTGCCTTGAAGAAAACACACCTGAAAGACCACACAATCCTTCATCCCCTCTAAATGTGATTCAGCAGCTCCACCTCAAAAATATGTTAGAACGGAGATGAGGGAAAAGAAGAGAACGAAAGGAAAATGCATTAGAAATTTACTGTAACACACCTACATTAATATTACTCGTAATATACACATATATAACACCCACTTGCACAGTCAGATCCATTTAATAAAGCTGTAGAAATTGTGTTTTAGAGTGGAAGCTCAAAGAGAGAAAGAAATTCATACCCAGCTCTCTACAATCCTGGCATGCTGCTGGGAGCCTGGGAAGCTTTTCCCCTCTTAGTACAACTGCTGACAGCCAATTCCATGTTTTGGGCTCCAAAACACGCACCTGACTCTCCCAGCACATTTTAATCAAAGCTCTGCCTATCTTAGCCATAGCCTTGTTGAGCAGAAACAAGATTTTTCACCTTTATTTGTGCTGGAGGAAATGATGTGAGTAGGTTTTTACCATTGATTCATGGCAGGGAAGCCACTTCTCCTTACTGTGCCACCATTCCCTCTTTCTGTCATTCATTGGGTGATGCTGGGAGAGGCTTGCAGTCAGTAACTTGAGGTGTCAAGAGTACTCCAACAAATCCTGGAGTTACACAGTGCCACCGCGAAGCCAGGAGAGCTGTGTCCTGCCATGTCCATTAGATGCAGGTGTATGTTGGCAGGCCAAGAATTCTTCCAGGAGCAGGTTCAAAGCAAGTGTTACCAAAGGCTCCTTACTCCTGAAGGGCACACACATTAAATAAAGATATATGTGCTTCCTTTTTCTTACACTATACCCAGAATCTAAATCATACAGTTTTATCACAAATGCAGTAAGAGCTGATACTCCCCTTAAGGTTCTATTTAATTTTCAAAGTACATTTCTTTTTTTTTTTTAATATTTCCCAAAAATATCCATAAAGTCCAGTCCTACAAGGCTCAGCAAAAGAAGGCAGATAAAGGAAACCGTTTTATTCTTTTTAATGAATTGGGGAGAGGGGGCTGACATAAATTTCTTGAATGCCTGAAGATGGCAAAGATTAATGAGAAAGGGAGGACAAATAAATCATAAGTCTTGTATTTTATAAATAAATGACAAAGTTTTGAAGAACTTTTCTATTCTTCATCTCAGCAACAAGATTAATTCCCTGCTCCTTCTGGAAGGCTGTCCCCCTTGAGTTGCCTGGTGATTGTTTTTATGCAGGGAAGATGGAACAGAAGGAAGAAGGGGAGGAGAGTGAAATAGATTCCAGATTTAATTTCAAAAAAATTTTTTTAACCTTGGCAAAAAAGGATTGAGAAGGTGTTATCAGTGAATTTCTCTTCTGTTTCCCTGCTTGAGACATTTCCCTGAATCATTAAAAGCCCTGTGGACACATTATGTCTGACAAGGAGGCTGAAGTAGCTGCTCCCAACAGCTGTTTGGGGTTGTGGACAAGGGACATGCCCCACACCATGGACTGCACCGCAGAGGTGTCCCCCAGGCCATGACCCAACCTGCTCCATCGCCCCTGGCCAGTGCAGCCCTGTGGAGTGGCACTGGAGGAGGCCTGGAGGGTTTGTAGCCACCCTGACCGAAAACAAGACACGCAGGGGGAGCAGATCTGTGGAGCAGAGCACCAGCTTGGACACGGACACCCCAGAGCTGCCCCTGTGCTGTCACACTGAGCCCACCACCACCACGCCGGGCTGGCGTTGCAGGCAGAGAGCTGGGTCTAAGGTCTCACCCTGAGCACCGAAAGAAACCAGGCAGAACAGCCTCACACCCCTCTGTGTCACAGCACTCTGGTATTTCTAAGAATAAAAGACTGGGAAAACACTTTGTTTCCGTTTTTAAATTTCAGAGGCTTTCTTGTGAACAGCTGTCCTTTTGTGTCCACCTCAGTGCTCTGCAAGAGAAATATGGAAACAGGGCACAGGATGGCACTGGTGAGAAAAGGCTCCTGCTGCGATCTCTGTGGAAACCAGACAGGTTTAGATGGGTTATTAGCCCCCAAAAATACTAAAGCCACCATGTATTTCATCTGGAGGTCCCTTCAAGATTCATGCAACCTCCTTGGAGCTGCAATCAAGCTCTCTGCTTAAACAGAGCCACAGCTGAACTTGACAGAGAGAGTTTCCAAGTGCGCAAAGGTTCTGCAGGCCCGTGACCATGGCCATAGGTGTAATTGGAAGAGGGTCATTCACAACCTCCTCCAGGAAACTGCTGCAAGAGGAGCTCCACAGCCACCTTTGCTGCTGCACCTCTCAGCAGATGCTGTTTCTGTAACAACAATTTTCTTTTCCACTTCTGAATGGCTATAGTCACCATATAAGCTGAGACCAGTTTGCCAGTCTGTGTCCTCAGGTTGTGTCTTGGCTTTCTCCCTCATTTTTCAGTGTCTTTTATTCCTTCTTGCAGTTTTAAAATGTCTTATATGTAACAATTTATATATTGGACAGCAAGGCATATCACAGTTTCCCTTTTTCTCCACTGCTTCCTTATTTATATAATGGCCTTTTCCATGGCTGCAATGTGATTTATAGATCTCTCTTTTTTTAACTTCTGATATTTGGCAGAGACAGAATGCATTATTGTACCCGTCACTGTTTTTTAAACAGGATGCAAATTACTGGCAAATTAGATGCTGTAATACTGAAATTCATAGAATCATAGAATATGCTGAGTTGGAAGGGACCCACATGGATCATGAAAGTCCCACTCCTGGCCCTGCACAGGACAGCCACAAGAGTCACACCATGTGCCTGAGAGTGTTGTCCAGCTCTCTCAGGCGTGGTGCTGTGACCACTGCCCAGGGGAACCTGCTCCAGTGCCCAACCACCCTCTGGGTGAAGAACCTTTTCCTGATATCCAACCTAAACCTTTCCTGACACAGCTTCATGCCGTTCCCTCAGGTAGTTCATCCTTCACTCCCTTTCTTGAAGAGGAAGCAGGGGGAAAAACAGAGGAATAATTTTGCACCTGAAAAACAGGGTTGCCCAGCGGATTTTCCAAAGATTTTCCATGCCTCCCTAGTTGCCCCTCTGCTTCCTTCCAAAAACTCTCTTCTAGTTTGTCTGAAGCCGTATCTGTGACCCACCCTTACCGTGGACAGCCTGGCAAGTGTTTGGACACGACATCAGCCAGAACCAAGGATTTTGTGCTTCTGACATCTCTTCCTGTGCATCCCGTTTCCTCTCTTTATTTTGCCCTGTTTTCTCTATTTCTTAGACATGGGTCTAGACTGAAATTGGGAAGAGCTACACTCTACAAAAATATAGTCACAGTATGGAGGATCCCAGGGTGAGATTTAGGTCAAGGAAGCTCTAAATATTCTGTCACATTCAAAAATAAAACCAAAAAGTATCTGCATTATAAACATTCTCACAAAGAACAAATAGTAAGTACTAAACAAGAATTCAAACAGTTAGTATGAAACAAGAACTAATGTGTGGAAACTAGACCCAGGCAAATCTGAATTAGAGACTAGTACATTTTTAAACTTCAACTGTGATTAATCACTGCAACTTACTGAAGTCTTTCCAAAAGACATGCCTGAGTTAGACTCAATGTCTTGGGCTCTCCAGAAAAATAATTCGATTAAATTCTACTTTTATCTGATTATCAGAATATCCTCTCTGGTCCTAAGTGACAATGCCTGCATCAGTTGAGTCAGATAGAACAGAGCTTTCATCAAGACAACTTTAACGTTTCATTGTTATGTTAAACCATTCGGGTGTTTGCTTGCCTTTTCTGCCAGCTGCATGTTGACTTTTTTAGGATCTAGGTTCCTATCACAGGCAGTACACCTTCTTTCACAAAGCTGTCCGAATTGTGTAGCTGTCTTTAGGGCTATGGGTACTGCTCTAAGTCAGAGGGAAAAAAGTTTTGGTTAAGATTCTGAACTTCCAGCCCTATTGGATGAAGGAAAACCATGTGACTTTTATATTGCACACTGGTCATTAGGAAAAGTGTTTCCAGTTCATTCTGCAAGCAATCTCCAGCAAAATTCTGTAGTTGCTCAAAACAATTTTGCAGAATCACTGACACAGACTTTTTCTTTGTATTTAATGAAATTTTATCGGTCCTGTTACACTGGGACTTACTTCTCTCTACAGTGCACAAGAGGCAGCTTTCAGTCAGTAATGGCAATTTTCTTGGTCCCTTCTACAACTACATCAAATAAAACTCCAGTTTTATTTCCCATGTTCTGTACAAGCAGGACAGTTTACAACTCAGCTGAAGTAAATCTAGTTTCTTGGTTCCACTTCCAATGTTTAGCAACAAAATCTTTTCCCTAAAGCAGTCTTCATATATTAGGGACATGTTTGTTCTGTTTCTGAGAGGTCAACGCATGTCTTTTGTCCTTAAAATATTCCCCAAACGAGGTGGGATTCTTAGATTACAAGATATCTCCCAGTGGATAAGAAGTTGTTACTATTTCTGAAAAAAATTATAGCGATGTAAGACTCCATGTTATGATCTCAGGTACCGAGATACGCTGGGTTTTCCACTGAGCATATAAACCTCAAAAACGTGACCATGTTTTAAGGCTTGGTGTAAGAGGCAGACACTCAGCAGTCATAAGTCTTCTGTTAATTACCAGACTGTGAAGGAATTCTGATGTGCTCAGTAAAGATGGAAGAGAAACCTCTGATCCCTCCTGCTGTCACATCATTTTGGTGATTTTGGTGGAGCTGCTTTTAATTAATTATGTGAAAGGAGTCACTTTAAGGTCCCCACCATAAAATCTCACTTGATTCCACATAAATAATGTCTCTAGAGCTCATTCATAGTAATAAAAATATATAGTCCACTTATTAAAACTGTTGTAATTTATATGCACTAAAACCTCGATTTAAAGATGTACTACAGGGCAAAATTCCTTGACCATGACACTCTAGTTTGCATTTCATTACAAACCGAAGATTCAGGAGCTGAGGTTGCCGTGTACTGGCAAAGAACAATAAAACTCAATGAAATTATTTTCCTATCCTTCTACACTGGGAGCAAACCTTACCCTGAAAAAAAAAAAAGGCAGTAATACTGTTTCCCATAGATTTGCAAAGATGTTGTCAAGGCAAGGGTCAGGAGAGCAAATAATCCACCTCAGTGTCCATGATGATGATTCAGATGGTCACCACAGTTATTTTTAAAACAAAGGCTCACTTTTCTGGTTCATGTCAAAAGTCTGAAAGGGAAGGAAATTGCAAACTCCACAACCAGCCCCACGCCCGGTCCTACATCCCATCAAGCTCTTCCTGTCCTTCTAATGATAACAACCACAGGGATGCCCAACACTTCATGAGAGGGTACCTGATATCTTAGAAGAACAACCCTTTTGCAATGTGTCTTTCAAAGCAATCACTTTGACTTCATCTTAAGGAGCATTTGACATGTTTTTGCCTCTTCTGACAGTTCATGAGTAGCCCACATCATGCAGGAGAGAAAACCCTGCATTAAAAATACTGAAGCCAAAGGTGGTGTTTCACAAAGAGGGAAATTCCAACTGAAATCCCCCCCTGGACTCCTCCGAGTCCCTAAACAAATTGCAAGAGATCTCTTAACACCCAACAGAGGTGCTAGCAACAAAAATACCCCCATTATCCACTTTTCTCACATGCCTCTGTGCGGAATCTGGAGAGTTTCTGGGCTCTTGGGGCTCCTCTACCTCCTGGACTGCAGCAACTACCCCCCCAGGTGCCGGCAGAGGGGAGGGAGCTGGGCTGGATCTTCTGAGTCCCAGAGGATTTTTGGAAGCCTCCTTGTCCCATCTGGGGTGCCAAAGAACTGATGCCTTGAGTGGCTGCCCAGAAACAGAGACTAGACAGGAGTAAGGGAATAAAGGTAGGTGTTTATTTGAAAGGCCTTCCAAGGTACACCCTGGGGAGCCAGAGGCTACTTCCAAAATGGACCCCGAGATGGGAGATGTGTCACGAGTTCTTCACACTTTTATAGGTTTGGTCCATTTGCATATCAGCATAAATTCACCAATTAAAACTTTAGCTAATGATGTAATTTCTTCAATTTCTCCACCTCTCTTGCAGCCATAGTTTCCACCTTTGTGCCTGGGACAGTCTGAGTGTCCTTGAATAGAAAGCTCAGAGAAGCTTTGTTGTGTCTATCTGGCCAAAGGGAGCAGCTAATGAGCTACAAGAAACTTCAGAGTTACACACTAGGCGATACAGAATTTGAAAAGTACAAAAGTTAAAACCTAAGGCATCAATATCAAGAGCTGAGGTGGCCAACTGTCTGAATGGCAAAAGCAGCACGAAATTCCAGGTAAGGTCCTGCACCTGCTTCTCCCGTGGCATTTTTCAGTTTATTATACCAGTTTATTTAACTTACAGACCTTGACCTGTGCCTTTCATGCTTTCCATGCACTCAGGTTAAGGATAGTTTTCAGTGTGAATTACCCTGGGTTGGAACAAGCAATGCTGAGAAAGAGCAGAAGTAGGATTTTAGAGCAAGAATTTGGGCAAACTAAGGACTCTCATGCTGCTGCCTGTAGCAGAGCAAAATGACTTTGTACACAAGCAGAATCCTCAACGGCACAAAGCCGCCGAGGACAGAAGACCATTTTTAATGTGTTCAGCAGCTGTAAACAGTATTATCTGCTAAGTTTAATCATTAACTATTTCCTTCCCATTTGTTCAAAGGAAGACAAATGCAGGAACTGGAAATGCAGCGAGACTGTTCCATCACAGAGCACTTCGTGCAGCCAGCACTGTAAGTGCATTCCACATTAGCTCAGAGCTCATCTCGGGAAGGCCGCTCAAAGCAGCAGTGAGCGCTCATAAAACAAAACAGAACGAATCAGAACAAAAAGCCCCGTCATCTTTACTTTATTACAGAACATTCCTGGTGAGCCACACTGAGCTCCTGAACATTAAGGCTTCTGCAGCACAAGCCGATTTCCACTCCACAGCCCCCATTGTAATCCTACAGCCAGAGGACATCTTGTGCACAGCACTACATTCACTGGACTGAAATAAAGCCATCCACCTACCCAAGCACAGTCACTGCTTCATTTCCTGTGAGCAAGGTGGTTTCACCTTGACCTGCCTTCAACCCATCTGAGTCAGAGCCCTCTTCATGTTTGTAAGGCTTGGATGAGTGTGTTTGGTGTGAGTTTCACTACCCACAAAGTTATTGGCTTCATGTTTTATAGTGAGATTGAAATTAAACTTTTTCCATGCCAGTAACAGTTCCTGTCAACACAAGGCCATACTATCCATTTCTCTCCCGTGCATCTGCCCTTGTAAACTCTCTACAGAGCAATTCATGCTGATGATATACCAGGCTTTCTTCCCAAACAAGCATAGAACTAAAAGAAATCATTGCATGGTCGATGTAGTGGAGAGAGGAAGTTTGTAAAATCCAATTATAATTACAGACAGAAACATTTCTATTCAAGATTTTTACTTCTGATGTCAGTTGAGAGTGATGAGATTTGAATAAAAAAGGCTCCATCAGATTAAAATCACTCAGTGCAGTGAAGTGATGTCTGTGCCAGGTTTTAGTCTGTAGCAGAAGATCCTTCCTCCCCAGCAGCCGTTTACATCTCTGAGGGCTGAGCAATGCTGTGCCATTCCATCCTCTACCTCCACAGCATTTCCCTCACTGGGCAGAGGTCTGCAGGGGAACTGAAACCCCTGAAACCTCCCCTGAAACCCAACAGAAATCTCTAAAGCCTGTGGAAGCCTGACATTGTGTTTGGCCTGAACACACTCCCAGACCAAGATAAACTTCCAGCTAACCAAATCTTTGGGATGAAGTGGAATATAAATTTTAAGGCACGAAGACAAGCCTCCTGTCCTTCCCAAACACCACTGCTCGCTATAGCTGGTCCCCCCTCCCCTGCCCCACTCACCTCCTTGGAACACCAGTCACCAACTCCTCAGGTATCTTCTACTGGCGAACATTTTCTTGCAGTGCTGTGCTCTGAAAAACATACAAACAAACCCCTCTGGTCCAGGGGAAGGGTGTGCTCAACCTAAGCTGTTGAAGATGACTTACTCCGCAGATGTCACTGGGAGCTACTCATGTGTTTCAGAATTAAGCCTGTGATGAAAGGCTTTGCTGGATAAGGGACTGAGTTCCTGGTGTTTGCAGGATGAAGCCTGAAATTTGGCAGAGTTTTACTGTTGCAAATAAACAATGCCAACAGCAAGAGGAGGTTTTCAAACTCTTTTACTGGGAATTGACTTAAAATAGATTTATTCAGCAGGACTGAGAAAGCACTGCATCACTAGCCATTTGGGACAATACTGCTTCACAAACACATATGGGATGATATTGAAATTCCAGTTATTCAACCCTGAAATTTTAGTCCAAAAAGCCAGTACCATTTTGGGCTCAGTTAGAATTTTCTTTATTAGTTTTTAATTTCAAAGTTAACTGTCATCATAAAGCAGGAGCAAAATTTTGCTGTAGATTTCCCTGCGGATCCTTGCCTTTAGCCAGCTATGCTCAAAAAGAAGAGGGTACAGGACTTTTCACTGCATGTGTGGAAACAGGCGGGAAGTAGAATTACAAATCACACCTGGGCAATCTTTAGCCCCAGGTCTCTCAAAAGATGCATCAAAAAATGCTGTGAAAGCAACCCACTTGCCTTTGAGAAATTGCTGAACTGTTAGTGCACTGTGCAGATGCAAGCAGGCAGAATTTCTTATGACCTATGGCCCCATCTATATCCCTTTTCCTTTCACCAGTGTCTTTATTTTTTCCCATTATCTGCTTTCTTTGAGGGTGAAGGGACAACAATCATTACTCGCTGTCTTTTACATTTGAGATGTTTGCATGGACCTGGGATAATTGCTTCCTTTCAGAGTGCTACGGTAAAAACTGTGTAACAAGTAATGTAAAAGGTCAGGTTTGATTGAGTTTCCAGTGTCACAATATTGTTCTCAAAAATATTGATAATTCTGAAGGCCATAATCCATTAATACCAGGGAATTTAATATCAGAGTCGAGGAGCTAGCTTGTAGCTATCACATCTCTCCTGGAAAATGAGAGTGAAAGGTGCTTTATTGCAGAGGATTTGAGAGCTACAGAAGCAATGGAAGAGGCAAGTGCAGCTGGTACTGCAAGCGCTGAGACACCACAGGGTTGTACATCCTCTTTGCTTTTCTAGCAAAGCTTTGCTGCTGCATAGAGGACAAGTTTGTGCATAAGTACTAGGCAGGAGCCTAGGGGGTGTGGATGTAGTTTCATGTTACCAGGCAGGAAGCATGGCAGCAAACATTAAAGCTCTTTTCCGTGTCTCAATCTCCTAGCAGCAGCAATCGAAGGGGCAGTTGATAAAGACTCATGTTTCTTCCTAGCAGAAATTAATCTTCTAATTCTTCTGAGCTGTCTTTTCATCGAGAAAATACTGATTAAAGAGGTTGGGAAAAGAGTACAAAAGAGGAGATCAATCTGCAGTAATAAGAAACTAAAGGTCAATATGACAAAGTGTAGATGTGCCTCTCCTAAAATGACGATATGGTTGTTCAGCCAACATCATTCCCCCATTTCTGGGCTTTCCTCATTGTGTTTCACTGAGCTAGCACAGCCCCATAGGCTGAATTTGACAGCTTCCCTACTCAAGAACATTTGTACCTACCTTCCAGACTTCTAAGCACAGAGGTGTCTATTTTTTTTAATTTTTTTTGCCACTTTTTGTTCAGGAAGGGGCTAGAGTGTGGCATTTAACAAAACCCTATCTAATAGCCTTTTTTTTCTCCCTTGTGATATTTTTATGCTTCTTAATCAAGCAAGGAAAAAAACCCAATGTATTTCCAGTGGATCTGAAAGACAAATCATTGCTTTAAATGTACAGAGCAGGGTCTGCCTGGAAATGAACATCCAAGGCAATTGCTGTATTTTAAAAGCTCCCCAAGTTGCAGGCTTAATATGAAGCAGTTCTCAGCAGAATGTATTTTACTGCCTTTCCAAATAACAGCCTAACCGTAAGTATAGATCTTCTGGATATTCTCAGTGTAAAAGATCAATTGCAGAACAGGCAGCTTGATGTTTGCAATCTGTCTTTTAGTAAACATTTCTCTTTCTCCTCCTCAGTTGGAAAATTCCTGCTGGGTTCTGAACAGCGGAGACCTTGAGGAGCTTTCATGTTGGTAAATTATAACAGACGTAACTTTTTTCTTTTTTTTCCCCCACTGATAAGGATGTTCTAGCAAAATCATCCCTAGCCTTTCTTCCTAAATGCATTCCTCAGGCAGCTTACAAAAGTTACTTGACTTCCAAAAGTCAATATTGCCATAAAAAGAGTGTGGAAATGCAACACCCCTTTTAGCAGTGATCAGGAAGAAATACCGTGTATGACTGAGCTCTGTATGTTATCCAGCTTAAAATATTTGATGGTGTTTTGGAGCACTTTAGCCATTAAATTCAGTTTGCTGGTATTGCAGACATCACTTTATATAACACCCTTCAGAGCCCACCTTACAATCAGTCCAGCTTTTTGCTCTCATTCTTCCTATTGTAAGACTGTTTAGAAATTTGATTATTTTAATAGCTAGGAACAGTCTCAAATAGTCTCACTCCCGGTGCATTCATAGGCAATACATACTCATTTGCTTTTGGGCCAGTGTTACTCTTTATCTTAAACACACCTTTTCTTCCCTGACCTTCAACCCTCTGGTTCATGTACAGACACCAGTCCCAAGAAATCCAGGCTTATTTAAATATGATGTAGCCTAGAAGAAGAATCCTAAGGTCAGGCAGTCCCTGGGACTCATAACTCCTACAAACTGTCAAATAATGAACTTCTGGGCTACATCTCTATCAGCTGTACACTTCCAGTGTGTGTGCGTGTGTGTGAGACCTGGGCATACACACTGCGAGCTCATAATTATTCAATACTGAATTGATAAAATCCAGGCACTCGTCTCCACAGTCATTTCCAGCTGATTTATAGATTGATTTTGTTGTTAGGCAGAATCCCGTGACACAAGCTTCCACAGGCTGCAGTTAAGGCGATGATTTATTTTCTGTTGTATTGCAACAGCCCCTTTAAACTTCAGCACTCGATCAGAGGTGGGAGAATTTGCTTCGTGGAATTAATACACAACAGTACCAATGACTGGTGTAGTGCACAATCTTCTTCAGAGCGAGAACAGCACAGCTCCCGAGACACTCCACACTCGCCAAAAGGGACCTACTCACTCAGTTCAGAGCAAAAGGAATGCTTTGCAATCCCAAACCAGGGAAAATTGTGAATGGGGGCCATCATGAGTCCAACCCTTGTGAAGTGTCATCAGAATAACCGGAATTTTGTTTATCTGAATCATGAGTTAAATCAGGAAAGCCAAATTTTAGGAAGATAAACTCTGACAAATGCAGTGTTTCCTTACTTGAGGGTAAGCACGATGTAGGTGTGATCCCACAGGTACACCTCACAAAGTCCAGCCAGCTGGTTCATCTCACAGCACAGACCCTGTTCTGGCAAGAGTTCTCACCAGGCTGAGCTCAAACAGAAAATCTTGATATGTCCAAGACCCACCAACAGTCCTCAGGCGATGGTGAGAGGTCTTTCCTTCTGCTGGAAAATACTCAAAATCACCTAGGATCACCCCAGGTTGTTCCAT
Source organism: Rhagologus leucostigma (assembly GCA_013397725.1). Lineage (NCBI taxonomy): Eukaryota > Metazoa > Chordata > Aves > Passeriformes > Rhagologus > Rhagologus leucostigma. The sequence goes on from VZTD01004439.1 coordinate 2,434,634, forward strand.
TCTCCTGGATGAACAAGAGTCTAAGATGTGACTATTGACTTTTAGTACAGAGACACAAATTTAGTGGTTGGGATGAAAGTCAGAAACATGGTTTGTAAGGACAAAGCAAAAATAAAATTAACATATTTTGCTTGGAAAACATGTCTTTTTTCCTCCCTATTTCCATTCTCAACAGTATTTGGATCATTTTTACTCATGAGGAAGGAAGCAGACCCAGGAAATTTTCTCTAGAGAAGTGAACATTCCTTTTCTAATAATGTTTCACACTGAAGAAGTGCATACCAGTTCTCTAAAGCAAAAAAACTCTGAAAGCAGCACACTGAAACCACGTAAAATAAACAACCTGTGATTTCGTGCCTCAGATTGTTCTGCTGCTTTCCCCAGCCCAGCCCACAAAAAAGCAGCCATTTGATTTCTGTGTTATACACTGCCTGTTGTTTGTCAGCAGGAAAAATTCAGAGTACTAAAAATGCTTACTGCTTTGAGAGCAATAATAAAATGTGTGCTTGCCTTCAGATTAGCTATCATTGTTTTTTCCTGCAGAGAATGAGAGAAATATAGAGGTGAAATTCCATGTTGTTATGTATAAAATAGTCTTTAAAGTAGTGCCTGGGGAGTTTTATTGTATTGATATTAATGTGTCTTAGGCAGCTAAATCCCTGCTCACTACTTACAAAACATAAAAGATATGAAATCTAGAATCTTGATCATAAAACACAAATTAAATCAACACAGTCAGTTTCAGAGAGCGTGAATATATTTCATTTCATTAGAAAATAATAAGCCACACTGGCATTTGGACAGAAATGAAGCCTGCTGGCTAGAACACATCTTTTTCACAGCAGAGAATTTTCCCCTTATATCATTATCACGACAAGGTCTCCCCAGTACAATGGTTCTCACACCAGCGGGATTCTCTTTTATTTCCTTCATGGATGGTGGGAAGCTGGCCATGATTTCTTTGCATCTCCAACGGAGCTATGTAACGCATCAAAATAAAAGCCGTTTTATTCTGGAATATTTCTCAGCCTAGGGAGAGAAACAGGACTAAGGTCAGAAGGGTGAGTAAGGCAACTGAAGAGAAATTATGGGATCAAGGTGATGTAATGTATCAGCTTATAACTGGTGAGAAATCCATGTTTTCTAAGCTTGACCGAGACGGCCTGGCTGTTAGACCAGGAGTCAGGAGCTGTGGATGGCACATGGGCTGAACCTGACACAGAGTCACTGTAAAATGGGAACAGCTCCATCCTGAGATACAGCTGAGAGTCCCAGGGAAGCCAGCAGCCCCCACATGCCGGCAGGACACAACACACGGCTGCCCGGAGGCAGCTCATTTCACGTGGGGCAAATCCCGTATCTCCCAAACCTCTGTTAGCCCACTGAACTTCTGATCTAGAAAATTAAAATACACTTTGGCAAGTGCTGCTTGAAAACTTCCCAACCTCTGCACTAGACCATGCTTAACTAGAAGTCAACACACCCAAAGGGCCAGCAAGGGGACTGTGCAGCTGGAAGGAAATCTTTTGAGAGGACTCTAAGCCTGAGCTTCCTGGAGGATTTTAAAGTCTGTGCTCCTTTCTATTCTCCATCCCTGCCCCCTGCACTTCTCACAGATGCAGAGCTACAGAGGTGATCCCTCAGGCACAGAGTTACCATTATTTACTCCACTTCTGAAGTGTCCACTCTTAGGCACCTGTCATCCCACTATTCCCTTGTGTTCACCTCATTCCTTACCTAAGCTCTTTCTGACCTGAAGTACACCGTGTAGTTCGGGTTCAATATCGTACGTTCTTCATTGTGCATTTTTATTTCTAATGTTTCCACTGATGCATTTTTGCTAGATAAGTGCTTGTTAAATGCCAAATCAATACCCTGGTGCTCTAAAACCAAAGTGAGAGCACTGGCCACAGTATACCTACAATGGATTAAAGCCACTGTAACAAGTTTAATCACTTTACACCACTCTGACTGCTCCTTTGTGAAACGACTGCAAAACGCTGCCAAAGAGCTTCATTTCATTTTCCCCTAGTGCCCAGGTGAATATGAGCAGTGGCCACCTCTAAAAATAGAAAAATGGGAGGCTGAAGTTCATTTCCAGGCTAAAAAGAACAGAGATGAAAATTACTCTGCTCCTGGATGTTTTCCCTGGCACAGTTTTGCATGTTCAGTGGCACAGCAGTTGTCTTTCTTTCATAACATGCACAAAGAATGTTTTGGTATTACATATGAAACATTGTTTACGTGGCCATAAATAACAGAAAATCTTAATCTGGAAAGATCCTTTAAAACCCTCTACACAGCAAACTGTAATTTTAGTTTTTTTAAAAAGCTTGATACATTTCCCCATTTGCTCACTGCATTTGAAGCAAAAATGGACAGCTGTAAAAGGGAGCCCTCCTCACCATGATGTTCTCTTCACTTTCTGCTTCCTAGCAGGAGCTTAGAATTTGTTCTAAAGATGATACGTTGCTTGCCTTGTATGTGCCTGATACCTGCACAGGAAGCCGAGCAAAGTCTTCAGCCACACACTTCGACTCCACACATCCTCGAGAACAAACCCAGTTGTGTGAAGGTGCTTAGTCACAAGTGGAACCTGTTTATGAAAAGCTTACCAAGGTAAATGACCTCAGAGGAGCATCAGCCAGCACCCACCTAAAAGAAACAAGAAGGACAAATCCAGGGCAGAAGGGACATTTTAACCTGTTTGTTATTAACTGACAGGTGTAATCAGCACAGGATCACTCTCTGAAACTTCTCAGGCTAGAAAGCAAATCTAACAGGGCAAAGGGGTTGCCAATATTTTCTTCAGTGCTGTGATCAAACGCTGCCTGTCCTGAACTCCTGTAAAGCCTCAGCCTGATGGAGTGAGTGTCAGCTTAGCCAGTTTTATTCTGGTGCCACTGGCTGGAGAGATTTGCAGGAGCTGCAGCCACAGGCTCTGTCAAATACATACAATACATCTTCAAATGGCATTAAAAAGGTGTTTGCCATTTCACAACTTTGATTCATAAATTCCTCATGCTGTCCTTGGCTTTTATGTCAACAGGATAAAGGTAGGCTTTCCTGTCTCAAAACTTTGTCTGCCCAGCCAGCCCCATTTCCAGACCCACATGCCAGCACCCTCCCTTTAGCGTGGAGGGAGGGTGGGCAGAGTGACCTTTGCCATGTTCACCAACCTAGCTGGGTTAAACATTCACCCGCCAAATGCAGGAAGGGATGTGAAATGTAAGGAGGCCCCACTGCCATGAATTGTTTCCTCAGCGGCATCACGAGATTCAGGGCTGCCGGCTCCCAGACAGACATTCCTCCTCCACTTTTCACCACGCTCTGCTGCAGCAAGGCAAGTGCTTCTGGGAACAGGCTGGGGACTGGATCCCAGCTGAAAGTAGCCCTTCAAAAATAGCAATTTTTAAACTGAATCATTTTCCAAATCACAGTCTAAAATTACTTCCCTTCCTGGCAAGCTCCCTGCAGCTCATTGGTACACAGGCAAGCATGGACTTGGAGGATGCAGATTTCTCGGGAGCTGCACCAATCCCTTCTGCAGGTTTCTGCATCCATCCATCCATGCATCTGTCCGTCCATCTCTCCCCTCTGCACTGTGAACCTCAACCACAGAATACAGGGGCCACATCTCTAACCTTAGAAGAGAGATTTACAGGGAGCTCTTCTTCTTTCCTCTAAATCCTTGTCAAGAGAAATGGCAGGTTACAGAACTGCCTAAGTGGCCTTTCAGTCCTTTCAAAAACTGAGCTGTTCCCTTGGAGAGCTGAAGGATGCTGACCTCTCCTGAAAGGCCAAGCCCCGGTTAGGCTGAACAACATGGATTTCAAAAAAAATCGGGTAACTTCTTTGTCGCCTAACAGTCTACATGAACTCAACGGTGGGTTGTGCATTCAGAAATTATCCCTTGCAGGGTCTCAGAAATATTACAGAATTGCATCTTCCTGAGTAGTAGAATAGCAGCTTTCCATTATTAAAATGTATTAAAAATCCGTTGCATGCCAAGGCACTGACTGAAATTTCCCTGCGCAAAGCAATAATAGAAAAAACAAATTAGCAAAACTAATTCAGGAAGAACATAAGCCATCAGAGTGGAAGGTTTTCCCATAAAATGCAAGATCTCATACCACCAAAATTGTGAGGAAACTAAGTCATGTGAACACAGAACTACCCGCACAAGAGGCAGGGTGCCTCCAGCTTCCTTTGGCAGTACAGGCAAGTGAGAACACATTAACGTGCTCAGGATGCTCAGAGCACTAGACAGAATCAGGCCTTCTGAAACTGGCTATTCATCAGATTTAAATTGAATGTAATTGGCAGCACTAATTAGATCATTCTCTCTCTCAGTGAGAGCAGTGAAAGTGAGAGAGGAGTAGTTAGATCACTGGGCCTCAGGAAAAATAAAAACAAAAGGCCACTGCATATTCATAAATCAGCAGGAAGAATGAAGGAATCTCTGATTTAAACAGTGATTGTTTCCTGTGTCTCTTAAAGCTGTGGAATTATTCTCCTCGTAAAACCATGTCTTTGGTTAACAATACTCCTGTTTCCCTACAGCTTAGCATCCCCTAGCACCGACCTAGCAAACCAAAACCTGCACTGGCTGACTCCTGCATCTCACCCTGACTTGATTTTGAGTTTGGGAGTACAAGAAATGGTTCCCAAAGGATTCTCAAGTTTATCTCATCAGCTTACTCAGCTCCACTCCCATGAAAGCCAGAGTGCTACTAGCACAGCAATGGGGGCTTACACAGCCCTGCTACCTGGAAACAGTTTCATGCCAAGACTCCACATGGACCACCTGCTAGTCAACCCATAAAACATCTCAGTTTTCAACCAAACTGTCTGCAACAGGCAACTCATTGCTTCAAGACCAGTAATAAGCCTGCCTGTTTTCTCTCTCCCCTCCCCAAAATTCATCCTGATACAGAGCGAAGACATGAGAATATAAAAGGCCATTTGGGTCACGGGATTGGTCTTCTGCTTCAAAACCCACAGAAGCGCCTGGGGAGGGTGAGGAGACGCTAGTAACATCTAAGGCTCCAAGGAAACACACACTCATCCCCAAATACTTTGCAGTTAGTATAGTTTTCACTGCCTCAGTCTGTCATCACACTATGTCAGGTACCGGGAAGAACCCTCTATCCTAAAGTATCCAGATTTCTAACTTAAAAAATGGCCATATTCATTTCTGTTATGGATTATGACTGAAACCTTTGCTCACAATGCTACCAAGGCCGTGCTTGCATAGATTACCAATTACCTCACTCATTTCTTTTAATTACAAGGTAATACCAAGGAGACTGTTCCCTGAAATCCAGACGGAGGTACAAGTGAAGAAGAGCACCATCTCATTGCCTGCACAGCTTGTCAAGCAGCCAGGCTCACCATAAGGCCATTCAACGAAAAATAATTTCCTTGGTACATGTTACAGACAAAAGCTAATTTATACAGCCCATATTGGGCTGTATGAAGACCAACACAGAAGCATCTGCACATTAATTCCAGCTGCAGCAGCCGTTACAAATCTATTTGCCTTTGGTCACTGTCGAGGTAAAAAATATGTCCAGCTACTGCAAACAAGCTGTACATTTCAGATCAGGGACTGTATGGCATGTTTACCTTCAGACTGTGTGAGACACTTCCAAATAACTACTTGAGACATTTCCATGCCAATATAGTGGTAGAAAGCTCCTGAATGATGTACTTGATATTTTTTCTTGGCAAATATTTGCTACAAGGTCAGTGGGGACGTGCATGAGCGAAGCTTGTACTGGAACCAAGAACACAACTGTGGAGGTCTTGGTATCCCTCGTTGAAAAAAGTGGCCTTGCTAATTTGCTTGTGAATCACACAGTCAAACCATGGTTGAGAATTTAGAGGATTTTACCCACCAAAAAAAAAAAAAAAAGAAAAAGAAATAGCTATTCCCTTGAAAGGAATAACAGTAACTGGTCTTTTTCAGGTTTAAAATACCATTTTAAACTTTATTCTTTAATAAAGAGATGTGATGTTTAACACTACGGCCTATTTTCCGACAATGGTTTAATTAAACATTTAATGAGCCCATCTTGTTTCTTTGCACAAGCTTCACTTTAAACAGCCAAACTAATAATGTAAACATCACATTTTGGTTATTAAAATAACTGCTTTCACAAACAGTGACCTCCTGACAAACCAAATGGCTGGTGCCGTGCATACAGTACTCCCACAGCTCAGGGATCCAATTTTAGCATAAAGCCCAACTTACAGCTGACCATCAGCTTTTTAAAAAATTCTAGGCAAACAGTCTTAAAGACAGTGATGTTTTCACCAAACCCCTCAAGATTTGATTCAATTACTCAAGAAAATTTGGAAAAACATCATTCATTCAACCATATAACGGCCTTTAAGAGTGTTACCCAAGCAGGGGCGCAGCAACAGCTTCAGGACGTTTCCTCAAACTCTGGTATCTGGATCAGAGCAACCAAAACCATGACCTTCCTTTAAGCCACAGCTCTGGAGAATTTTTATGCAGCTAATGGAGTTTTTCCAAGAGCTAGTTACTTTGGAAAGGACCAAACATTTTCAGTGGGACTTTAATGAAAAAAAACCAACTTTTTCCCCCTAGCTTTATAACCAAAAAAACCTGAAGTATTTCTGCAAAACGGTGACAAATTTTCAAGACTCCAAGTAAAAAAATCTTAGTGAAATGAGTTGTCAAAACATTTTGAAAATCTGTCAACAGCTCGAATTCTTAGAAACCATGATTCGGTGATGCTGGAAATACAATCTTGTCCATGCTGAAGCAGCTAAACCACGTCCCTTGCTGCTTCAGCTTAGCTTTTTTCTTCATGGAAAGTTACTGGTAGGCTAGGCTTTGATATCTATGACGTGATTCCTCAAGCTAATCAGCATCCCACCAGCATCATCCTTTCCCAGGCAGGACATCTCCAGAGAGGCCACCACAGACTCCAGAGCCAGTCAGCCTCTACTGCTTGGAAATTACTCAGTCGTGTGACCCAAGGAAATGGCCAATTTTTCAGTCCCCATCTAGGGGCCAAGCACCCCCCAAGAGGTAACAATGGCATGGCATGGCATGGTGACAATACAAGTTACACAAACTTTGCTAACTGGCTTCTCATCATGGGCCTTTCACAGTAGGCAAAATTGCTGAGGACTCCAGACAACTGAACCTTCATTCTTTAATGTTCCCAACAGGAAAGTAAAAAACAGCAACAAAAACAACCAATCAAACAAAAGAACCCAGTCTTACTTCCCCTGCAAACACAGAAACACCAGGCATCTAAACCATTATATCCATTTGCAGCAACAAAATTCCTGCAAATTCAGGTAAATTATCTTAGTTTTACATCATCTGACACAGTGGATTGCATGTAATCATTCCTGGATTACCAGAGTGGAAATTATTTCTAACTACAGCCATTGGCACTAAATGGCCCATATCTGACCTATTATGGGAGACTTTCCACTTATTTCAATGGGCTTTTGATTAGGTCTGATACACTTTCCCAATTTTTTTCTGCTTCTTTTGTCCTTGAGATCTACTACAGCTTCCCGCACCTATTGGGTTTGTGATTTATTGCTTTAATTATTTTATTTTTATTCAGTTTTAGTATTTATAATGGGACACAACTGACACTCTGAAATAGGAGCCACTTTTTTTCTCACGGGTTGCATGTGGTATTGGTCACCTTGAGCACAACAGGAGATTGGAAATCTTCTTTGACACTTTCCTTTCACCTCTACCGAACAAAATGCTTTAGCACAAAAGCAGTAATGGCAAAACCCCAAAGTTTAGAATTCTTAGTGGCTACCAAAACATGACACTTTGATCAGAGTACTTTGTACCCTAAGTAATCGCATTTTATCTGTGGCCTGTTACTAGGAAGCATAGGTGTAAACCCAAGCCATTTTCTTCACCCGACAAGTATGAGCAGTCTGTTAGAAAGGGAGGAAGTTCTCCTGCTATGGATGTGGCCAAGAGATAACTGCCAATAACATGAAATCTCATGGCAAAGCAAAATCTCTCAGATCCAAAATAAGAAATAAACGTGTGAAGCCATGGAGAGGTTCTAGTGATGGCAAATAGCCCTTTGCTAAAAGACATCATGTAGCTACCAAGAGGCAGCAAATATTTTCCTGTATAAAAAAAAGAAAAAATAGAACCTAGGCTAAAAAAAAACCATAAACCAGGGCACAAGCTCCCATCCCAGTGAGACTGACACTGGCAACTGTAAATTGTGGGGAGCATTTCCTCCTCCAAGCACAGATCTTTCCTACACGTGTTATCAACCCCTACACATATGTTTGCAGGACTGGCATCACTCCCATCCTCTTTGCAATACTTTATCAGTGTGAATTCTCATTTTATTTAAAAAAAATGAATGTATTTATTTACTTCAAGCCTCCCAGGAAAGGACTGCAGTTCTTACTGCAGCATAACAGATAAGAGAGGCTACAGTGTTTGTTCCAAGGCAAACAGCAAAGACAGAACCCAACATCTTAGCGGGAAAAAAAATCACCTTTCAGACACTAGCTAAGATTAAATGGGCATTTGGCACCGAACCCAAAATGTATCATTTTCTTGGGTCTACCGCTGTGGAGTCAGATCAGAAACAACGATTCGTGCACCTAGAAATGGCTGAAATTAATTAATTAGCGCTCCACCGACCACCACCAACTCCCCCAAAAACACCCTGTTGGCACCCGACACAGAGGAAAGGTTTTGAAGCCAAGCCACCCCCGCAGTGGCCAAGGCGCATCCCACACACGGCGAGAGACCAGCGCGTTTGCCGTGTCCCGCTACCCGGCCGGTGCTGCGGTGGGAGCGGAGAAGACGGGAGCAGCGGGCAGGGCAGGGCTGGGCAGGGCTGGGCAGGGCAGAGCAGGGCTGGGCAGGGCTGGGCAGGGCAGAGCAGGGCAGGGCAGGGCAGAGCAGGGCTGGGCAGGGCAGGGCGGCCCCGTCCCGCCCCATCCCTC
>VZTD01004439.1:2443904-2535467 GCA_013397725.1 Rhagologus leucostigma
CCGCCGCGCCCGCCGCGCCGCGCACCGGATGATGCCCCAGCGGGGGGCGGTGGGCTCCTGCCGCCGGCGGCGCCTCGCGCCCCTCAACGAGGACAACGGGCGGTTCCTGCTGCTGGCCGCCCTCATCGCGGCGTACCTGAGCGCCGGCGCCACCGTCTTCTCGGCCCTCGAGAGCCCGTCGGAGGCGGCGGCGCAGCTCCGCTGGAACCGGACCCTCCACAACTTCAGCCGCATCTTCAACATCAGCCCGCCGGAGCTGCGCGCCTTCCTGCGGAGCTACGAGGCGGCCAGGGCCGCGGGCATCCGCGTCGACGCCCTGCGGCCTCGCTGGGACTTCCCCGGCGCCTTCTACTTCGTGGGCACCGTCGTCTCCACCATAGGTGAGCGCTGCCCCGACGGCTCCGCGGCGCAGACCCGCCCGCCCGGGGGATGCCGCGGCCGCGGCCCCGGCCCCGGCCCCGTCGTTATAGCGACCAAAGTTTGGGGAGAGGCGCCGCCGCGTTGCTGTAGCAACCGGGCTTCGCAGCGCGTCCGGGTCCCTCTTGTCCCCTCTGCCCTCCCGCCGCGAGTGTCGCGGTCCCACCGCCCCGCCCGCTGCACGGAGCCGGGGACCGGCGCTGCTCCCGCCCCGCAGCGCTCCCGCTCCCAAGGGTTCGCAGGAGCGCCGGCCGTCGCGGCCGCGGGAGCCCCGTCCCTTTCCCAGCAAACTTTTGCTGCCGGCGGCTGGGCTTCGTTCCGCCGGCCCGAAGGAGCGAACGGGGATCACGGCTCCCCGAGCAGCGCTGCCTGCGCCGCGATGCGCCCGCCGGGCGAGTGGCTCGGTACCGCGAGAGGGGGCGAGGGCCGGCAGTAGCGGGCTGATGGAGATGCTGAGCGAGAGCCAGGCTTTCGCCGTGCCTGGCCGCTCAACTTGGTACCGGCTTTAACTGCTGGCAAAGTTAGGATGTGTATGTGTTCAAAGACGCAAGGCACACGAAGTCGCGTGTCTTCCAGCTGAGGCACAATACATGTTCTCAGTGTTATCGCTGCAGCCGGCTGCAGTTTTTCATATCCCATAGGTGTTTAGGAAGAGCAGCACTTTGGAAAGCAAATGATGAGTTCTGGTGGGAGGATTTTTTTATTTTTTGCTTTGTGGCTATCTCCTACTCTTGGACTATTGCTTGAGAAACCCTGTCCCTGAACACAAGATCTTACTGGTCTTAACTCTGCCAGTTTCTAAGTTTTGTAAGAAGCCAGTTGTCTTCTGAGCAGTAATGTCGTGTTTTCCCTTTATTGTAGAGGAAGAAACTCACAGCTCATTATTGCATTTACATTCATTAGGTATGGAAAATGTTTTATCAATAATGACTAATCCGTATAATGGAGTCGTGATGGTGAGTACAGCAATGTTGTCAGGTATTGTTACTTTTTGCATTGAAAAATCCAGTTAACTTTTGGTTTGCAATTACATTCAGTAGCCCAGTCATTGAAACACCATTTTAATTAAGCATTAAGCTTTCTTCATCACAGGAACATATATTTAAAAGAGATCATTTTGACTGATGTGAATGAATGAACAAAAAAAGCCAACATTTTAACAAACCCACTCTTTCCTTACACCTGCTGTGGGAAACAGAAATCTTAAGGTGATGTGTAAACACATCGCTTCCCTGCCAACCCTGGCTTCTCCTTTCTGAGGTTATTGAAATGTAAAATGTTTCCTCTTCATTTGCATTAGTTTCCATCTCCACTTCATTGCCCCATCTGCAGTCATTTGTACCTGGGCAGAGGGAATGAGGAACTCAGCAGGGGGTTTTGCCAGTCTTGACAGGTGCAAATGGCAGAACCAAGAGCTGTGTTTCTCGTATTCCTGTAGCAGCAACCGAGGGCAGTGCTCTCTCCTTAGAGTCAGTAATGTCACATCTCACATGCGAGGTGGAGGCTGAAGACTGTTTTTCACGTTCTGCAACAAAGGCTGGATTCTGACAAGTGTTCCCCAAGTCCTGCCTTCCCTTGGAATGCTACCTGCCAGTACGTACGCCTGGGTTGCTCACAGTACTTGGTGTGAGTTCAGAGAGCCTGCTGCAGAGCAAGGCTTTGCTCTGAGCGAGGAGATGGAGCAGGAGGTGGCTGGAAGCGAGGCCGCGTTGTGCCTGTGGGCACAGCAAAGGCCATGGCAGAGCCGCTGTGCTGGGTGTGCCAGGCTGCACAGCCTGGCAGGAGCAGTGTCTGCCGGAGTACCAGCGTCCCGAGGCTGCTGCACTCCATCCTGGCATGGCTTTTACCAGCTGCATGTACAGCTCCTGCAGATGAAGAGCAACTGCTGCCGCCACCTCAGTGCTTCTCTTCGCCTGCCTCTTCAAGCTGCTGCAGCTCGTAGAGAGGCAAAGCCCACGGTGAGCTCAGCTGCAGCAGGGTTTCTTCCACCACACGGTTGTATTCGGTTATTTTTGGCAGTTCCACCCAGCAAAAGCAAAAAAACCCAATGAATTAACTAGTTGTTCCACTAAAACACGATGCTGTGCTCTTAGTCAAACATACACAAAGCTGTCTGGCTCATGGTCCCAGCACGGGAGGAACCAAGTGGCAGAGCACTGAGATGTCACCTGGGTGAGCAGTTCCAAAGCCGTTCTTTCAAGGTCCATTTTTTCCCTCCCAGCCAGCTCATTTATGTACCTGCCCACCTGGAGTACCTTTGATTCCACTGTCAGCTCCCACACCGCATTCTCCCAGCTCAGAGCAATTTGATTTGCTTTCGTGTCATGCTTAATTGACAAGAATGCTGTTTTTACCCAACCTTGCCAAGAACTACCAGACATGCAGAGTCAAAACAGCTTGCCTTCCGCAACAGCTTCATCAGTTACGTGTGTCAAAGCAACTTTATTACTCCAGCTAAACACACCACTATCCTAGCGACGTGTTGGAAAGCTTCCTTACTCACTGCTTAGCAAACAGCGAGTGTACTCAGTGTCTCTCAAGGGCAAATCACCCACAGGTTACTCAGCTTCTTCCTTGTGGAGGATTCCAGCTTGCAGGAATCACGCTATGTCTTTTCAAGCCCTCACTCTGTTGTCAACAGTTTTAATAAAACCACTGAATCTTTCAAATGTAGGCATTGAAATACAGTCACCCAAGGACAGGGCTGCAAGTTTTCCTGGAGTTTGTGTAAGCTGAGCAGAGGGAAGGAGACTCCAGTTCTTCATCGTTCTGTGAACACAAAGATTAGGCATAGCCAGGCTGGGAGAGAACTCTTCCATCCACACTCCTTGAGAGCTTTGCAGAGCCAAGCAGCTCACCTCTCTTGGGTGCCTCCTTGGCTGCAGTTCTGCACTTCTCTAATTCCTCAGGGACACAAGCGAACAGACTGGGTGAGAAACATGTTAATGGGGTCTTTAAGAAGTGAGAGTTGAAATTCTAATTCTAAAGCATTTTCCTGAATAGCCCACAAAGTATGTGGCTTGCAGTCCGTAAAACACCCTCTTGATAGCACTCTGGGCATTCATTTTTTTATTACCATATTGTTTGTGCTTGGATAATGAAATGTTGAGTCTGTTTTCAGTAGACGCATCTGGATTTTCAAAACTGTGTAAGAAAATACGTCAGTCTAATTTCTGTTTGCTTGCTACAGACTACACCATCTATTCAGTCATTATTTTGCACTCCAAAAGGTACTAGGTTTCTAGGCCACTTATTATTCTGATTTCTTTAAGGAGCAGCTAGATGAAATTTATTCTTGATTCTTTGGTTTAACTGACAGCAGGCTTTGGTTTTCAGTTGAGTTTTTTCCTTTCCTCCCCAAATGCAAACCACCTATAATGCCCAGCACTTTGTTAAAGACTGGCAACAAAAGTATAACTCAGACCAGATTTCTTTCTGGTAAAATGTTACAGATACAGGCATAATCAGTCCTAGCTTTCCCCACATTCTGGTAGCGGAGACTCATTCTGCCTAGCACATGGGGCAACTCTGGAATGCCTGACGGTCTGGATTTCTGACTCAGTTTATGAGTCTAGACTTTGTATCCAGATTTTTTTCCTCTCTTAAGTGTTAGAATAAACCTTAGGTGCCTATATAGTAAAACATTTTGAAACATCGACCGATTAAAATTGGGTTCTATTCTTCTTAAGTGTAAGTACATGTTTCAAAAATCAAGTGATAGAATTGATTTATAGAAATCCATACCAGGCATTAAAAAATGAGGTCAAGTGAAGTACTCCAATATTTAAAAGTGATTTTTTGATATAATATCTTTTTATAGCAACCTTACTGAGGGCAGATGAATTTGGGATGGAACATGTCTGGGTTATGTGTGTTTGAGAAGCGCCCCTGGGAAGAAAAGCTGCAGGGATCTTCTCCCTGTACAGCTGTGCAGAGGTTACAGGTGTTGGGGGCACAGTGTGTAGGAGTGAGCAGGACTGTTCATACTTGCCTTATCCCTGAGGTATCCTGTTAGATGACTCAATATTCCTGACAGCTCCAACCAAAGGGATGGGGCATGCTCCACTCTTATCTTAAGTAAGAGACACAACATTCTGTGTTTTCTGCCATCTCACTGGCTTTGGCAGCTGTTCTCTCCTTGCTTAGGATGTCAGCTGGGTTAGACCTTTTTCTCTCTGGGTCATCTGTAGGGACCCAGCATACCCAGCACATCATTTCTGCTTGTTCTCCATAACCTGAGCACCATAACCACTCACTTCTAAAATATCCTCTGGCTCTGTGTCATAGTCTTGTGAGAATATCTGGTGGTCCAGATGTTCTGGAGGTTATAACTTAATGGAAGTGATGTGCAAAACACATTTGGACAGCTCAGCAAGCACAGGTCGGATGTTGGACTGCACTGCCAGGAGCCAGGGGGTGCGGTGCCCCTGTGAGAGCAGGCACTACATGGGATAATTGGGCAAGAAATCCCACAAATAACCAAGATGGTCTGAAGGTTTAAGGGCTAAATATATTTGTCCCATCTTCTTCGTTGTTGTATTCCAGCATGGGAATTAGAGCTGCAGCCACGGGAGGTTGTGGCTCTCTGCTCTCCATGAACAAAGCCTCACTGTCTGTAGGGCCAGCCCAACGAAAAGGCGACAGCCAAACCAGGGTGTGCACCTGATCAGCAGCAGTGTTGTCTCCTCGGGGCTCTGCAGTTTTCTGAGGCTTGTACAGGCAGCTTTTGCAGAGGCTTCAGATTAGGGGGGAGTTGCCTCCAGAGCTGACCTTCTTAAAGTTAAGAAATAATCAAACAAAACCAAATGAGAAAGCAGCGGGAAGAGCAAGGAGTATTATTAAGGTGCAGTGTCAGGTTATTTGTCTTCGCCATCCTCTACACAATCTGCAGCCAGAGTGAAAGTGTGTTCCAGGCAGATCTGATTCCTTCGGTGCGTGTCATGTTTTGATCAATGTGCTGGTGGATTTCTGAGAGTTATTTTCTCAGTCGGGTAATCTCGATAAAGAACAGAGAGCAAGAGGCTCAGAGGGCAGCAGGTCAATGGTCAGCATATTTCTGTGGAGAGTTCTGATCCTACACTGATTTTCTTCACGTGAAGAACTGTCACCATAGCAATGTTTTCTGCTTGCCGTAGCTGCATGGGAGTATTAACTTCTTTGGGTGCCACTGATAGGAATTTCCTAAGTGTGTGGGCACAGGTTGGGTGCTCTGAGCAGAAAAGTAATCTAAATCACAGCTTGCTTGCTTGTAGTTGAGAGGAAAAACACGAAGATTTACTTGGAATACATCCACGTAATTACGCTGGTGACTTGAGGAGTCCCCCCTGAAGGGTCTCGATGAAATAATTTTGATCCTAAATTTGTTGGGATTTTATCCTAGAAAGCAGGAGGAAGGAACCCCAGTACTTGAAAGCCCTTTTTAAAATAAAAAAAAAAAATCCTGAAAAATATTATCTTAATCTTAGTACTTCTTAGGATTTGCGTGCCCCTGGAGGGTTATGCCAGCCACAGAAAATAAAGTTTTCGCTGTGCTTTGGTCACCTAAAATGAATGATTTCTACAGAGCACTTCAGCTCAGATTACTTAATCTAAGCATTTCAGAGGTTTCTTTAATATTAAACCCTAGATAAATGTTTCAAAACATTAACATCAGTAACTGGTGGAGAAGTTGAGGACAACCAAATTGCACTTCTTTTTGCCATGGCTGTGGAGTTTGAGGTGCTCAGCTGGAGCACTGAGACATGGGGTCTCCAAATTAAATGTCAAGCACCACAGCTTCATAGAGCAGTCATCCAAAAACCAAACTTTGCCCAGCATCACATGAGATATGGTCCAGCATCTCAGAAGTTGGGGAAAATTTTATGCTGACTTACTAGGTGCTGGTTCAGGTTCAAAGCAAAGACCAGCTGGAGTTTGTAATCATGGACTCACCGTTTTTGCGGCCTTCAGGGTCCCTGTAGCTCGGGTAATTGAAGGAGCAATGTCTGCTTAGTGAGCTTGTACCTCCTGCTTAGGAGAACATTCCATTTGGTCTCCGGTGATTGTCCTGCTGGGTAGCAAATACCTCTGTTTTAGTTCCCTATGCATTTACAAGAGCTTGGAGATGTGATTGCAAACCGGACACTGGTGTGCCAAAGCACCCCTTTGACAGCTCTCCATCCACGTGTGGCTCCAGCCAGTCCGTCTCTATTACCAAGCAACCTCCCTGTAAACCAGTTATCGTGCCTGTGATAGCTGTGAGGGATCATAATTACTGGGCTTATCAGCTGCCCTGTTTGCTGCAGGCTCATAAAGCCAAATCCTCCTTGAAACCCTATGGCCTGTGTTCCCATGGAGCCCTGCCAGTCCTGGAGTCTTCCCCCCACTTTGCTCTCCTTAGGATATTCCCCCTTTCCTTCTCATACAGCTGATCTAACGTTGCCTGCTCACCTGCCTTTCCCAGGCAGTCTGAACTTCTCCGGCTTCTTCTGCCTTCCCCCAGTTAGTATGCCTTTCTCTACTGGTGATTTGCTTGCTTGATTAACTTTTGAATATTTGTTTGATGTCTTTACAGTCTTTCATGTTAATAACTACCAAAGAAGTCAGAAGTAAAGCTTTACAGTTTCTCTCTGTTCCTCATCACACTTGTCCCCTTTCCCTAGTGTTAATCCTGCTATTGACCTTCATTTATTTTTTCAGTCTGACTGTTTCTTTCTTCTCTGATTGTCTTCAGTTGGACACAGATCATACACACGTCATTATTTTTTCTCACTTGTACCACGGGGTCATCTTTGCCAGCACACGGTCTTGTTTTTATGCAAGCTTTAATTGCTCTTCGTTGTGGAGAGAGGAGGAGAACAATTATGGGGTAGTTCTGTTGACAATTAACTTCGTGTAACATTACCTACTCCTGGTGGTGTGCTGGAAAATACAATGTCATTTCTTTATTTTAATGAATGCAGTGTTACCTTATCTTTGAAGTTGTTAAGTTAAAGAGAATTTTGCCTCTTGCCATAGTAGCATCAGGGTTAGAGCAACACAACAACAGCTCTGAACATTTCATCTGCAATTTTTAGACTGATATAGCTGGATATTATTGAGAACGTAACCTGTGGCCATGATCTGAATAAGCCTTACTTACCTACATAAAAGGAGACAGTTTTTGTAGTGTGTCAGCACCAAGTGCATATCTGAGGGCATTTTGGGACAAGATGTTTAAGGGCAAAGATTAGGGTTCATGCTGGTGAACATTTGAAATGTGAAAGTCCTCCTGAGCACAATAAATGTTTGAAGCGACAATAAAAACCTTTTGTGAATAGAAACACTCTAGTAACAAACAGAATTGTGATCCAAGGGGCAATTGCATAGCAATCCAGACAAATCAAATATCTCCTCAATAGCCTGCTTCTGCTGAAGTCAATAGCAGACCAGTCTGCAGAGCTTTAGGAAATCCTGCCTTAGGTACTTTATTGGCACACCAGGTTTATA
This sequence comes from Rhagologus leucostigma, assembly GCA_013397725.1. Lineage (NCBI taxonomy): Eukaryota > Metazoa > Chordata > Aves > Passeriformes > Rhagologus > Rhagologus leucostigma. Next base: position 2,451,789 of record VZTD01004439.1, read on the forward strand.
AAACAAATGCACTTGTTATTACCATGTAAAATACATCTCCCTGAGCTGAGTGGGTCTGTTGATGGCACTGGCTGGTACACCTAGACATGGGAAGGTTTCAGTGCAATCTTTCTTGAATCAAATGAGAAGTAGAGTGAAAATGAAATCTAATTGCATTAGACAAGGCAAAGCATCAGCAGCCTTTACAAGTAATTAAAGCTTTGGAGTGGAATAGGATAAGAAATTGAATGGTTTGATGTTAAGATACGGGATTACTTATCGTGGGTGAGGCACTGCTATTGCTCATGTTTAAAAATCCATAAGAAGTACATGAAAGGAGCAGTAATACTTCTATAACAGTTGTAGCCCCGCAGCAATTCCTCACTGGATTTTAACCTTTCTGGTCTTGTTCCACTGCGGCTTCTTCCCCTTTAGAAATTATTGTCCAAATGTTTCCCAATTATTCTCCAGTCTTACACAGGCAAATTTAATCACAGCAGAAACTGCAGCTAGAAGAAATTTGCCTATGTGAGAACCGAGTGAGAAACTAAGTCAGTAAATTTCAGTTAAAGCCAGATAAAATGCCTTTGGTTATTCATCATTATATATTCTGTCATCTCTTTGCTCAGCCTGAGCATTGTGCAAGCGATATATTTCTCTCCTGAGGTCAAACAAAAAACAGTGTCATTCATGCTCAATGTGTATACAGTCAAGTCTACTTTAAGCCCAGTGGAAATAGGAGGGAGTGATGGCAGTGTACAGATCTTAAATCCAAGTTGTGATTTACATAAGAGAGGCAGAAAGAAGCTGTTTGATAAGATGATTTGTTCGTTTACAAAAACTGCTACTGGTGGAGCTGCGAGGGCCAGGAAAATCTCAGATAAAATGAAAAGCTCAAAACTGTCTTGGCAATGTGGCGGAGTTGTTCAGTATCATTAAATTTAAAAATAGTCAAGGGAAATGCATACTAAGGAAGGAAGAGTTAAATAGAGAAGTAGAAAATGGGAAATAACTGGTTAGTCAGCAATCCCATCACCCTCTATTTCTGTTACAGTAACTTAAAATTGGGGCTTTGTGCCTTCATAAATGAATTGGAAGAGCTGCCTGAGCAAAAAGATACTTGAGAATTTGCTTCTTTTCTTTCAGCTGGAACTTTTTAAAATAAGGGACCCATGAAGGTGTATTTAAGAAGTCCAGGTAGATTTATCAGTTTTTTCATTGAATTGTAACTGTAGAAGTTTGTGCAGAGATTTGAAAAAAAAAAAAAGGCCCAACAGTTGAAAGGATGTTTTCATGTTTAGGGCCTTTTTATCCCTTGGGTCCATCTTTATAGGCTAACTCTTTGTAAAGCAGAGTAGCTGAGACAACTATCAAGAAACAGATGTTCTCTGAACACCTACCTACACAAACACCAGTGGCAGAAGAAAAATACGCCACAAGTCTGCTGTTTAATCCAGTCAAAAGATAAGCCAACAATATAACCATTAAACAGCCTTTCCCATCTGTAAGGCTCAGAAAGCCCACAAGTGACATCTTCTTTTGTCAGACTTCTTATGTGGGGAAATATGACATAGACCCAAGATCACTTGTGAAATTCAGATAATGCTGTTTCTTAGCCTGAAAAGAGGTATTGTGAGATGTACTGGCACTGAAATGACAGTACACGTGCAAGTGTTCTTTAGAAGCCAATAATGTCTCAAGAATATAACAAAATTTGGATACCATTATTCTTTTTCACTTGCAGTTCAGAAAAAAAAAAAGGCTCAACCTTGGGTGTACACAGACATCCGAAATGCAACTGCAAGTTTCGGTAAACAGCAAAAGCATGTGTGAATGCTAATGTTTGAAATGACAGGGCATAAGCTTTTTCCTGTTAGGGTGTTGCTTAGATACACGACTATCCACACAAAAAACATTCTCTAAAAAAACAGAAGAAAATAAGAATGGAAGCAGCTTTAAAGGATGAAAAATTATGATTGCAACAGAAATCTACTTTTGAAACAATGTTCACCTGGAATCACCAGCTGCATGAAGACTGTAGGAAGGTCAGAGGAGGTGGCAATGTATGGCTTCAGATACTGGACACATCTTAAGAGAGAGAAGGAATTGGTGGTTTTTGGGGTCCATGAGCTCTACCATCATGTATATCCATGGTTACTGAGACACACTTCGTATATTTCTTGGTTATCATGCTTTTGTTTCCTGTGTATTTTTTTAAATAGTTACTCTAAATTCAGGCGTGTTTCCTCTGCCTGATGGTGTTTGAGAAACCCCTGTGTTTTAGGTGATACTTGGCAGTGCAGTAAGCCAAGGCAGATGCTTCTTCGCACAACCTGGAATACGAGCAGGGGTTTGATATCCCCCAACAGCTGTTAATGCGAGAGTATGAATACCCTAAGCCCGTAGTGCAAAGGGGAGGTTTTTTCACAGTAATAGAACTTTGTCTAACAGCTGTGACAAAGCACTGGAGGGATACATTTTTCCATTATTAACACCACCACCATTTCAGAGAAGATTACAGCAAAATGGTTTTCCCCAGCTGTTAGGATAAGAAAAGAAAACAAGCCAGAGACAGGACCCTGCAATCATCAGGTGTGGAGGCAGCCACAGGAAGCAGCTCTGGGCTAGTTTAGATAAATGTGCAAGGAGACAGGCTGCAACTGAAAGAAAGAACATCCTGCTCTCGTCGCCTTTTTCTGGAATTCCTCCTTTGTGAGGTGGTTTAGGACTAATTTAGGCAACACTAACCCATATTCTTTCTGTTTTAACAAGCCATTAGAGTACTTCAGCTGTGCCAAGGGGCAGAATAACAGGGGGGCATTTAGTAGCATCTTGCTGAAGATTTGTCCAAGAAAGGCGGCATAAAATGAAGAAAATAATTTCAGTCTTGATTTTTATGACTGTAAACCAGAGACTGGCCCCAAGAGTTTAGCAGAGAAGATGATAATAATATTTTTAAGAACAATAAAACCTGAAGCGTTGAAAGGAAGTTTATGAACAATATGTTAATAGAGAAGGGAGATTGTCATGCCACAGGACACTTCCATCCCTTTACGGTCAATTCAGCAAGAATAGTGCCAGTTTGTACGTCCTGACTTTCTTTGTGTAGTTTGAATTTGTACTCCTAATTTTCATCCGTCTCTGAGCTTCACTGTCCACCATCTCCTTTTAGGAGAGGCTCCCTCTCCCTCATTCGAAACCACGTTCTGTTGCAGTAGGATTGGCCAGAAAACTAAACATAAGCTTGCCAAAGATTCTGAGACTCAAGCCTGTGACTCTCCCCATGTGTTCCCTCTTCGGGGGGACTGCTTAGCAAGACCTTGGGCCAGAGTTGCTGCTCAACTGGCAACACTGATGGCCTGGCACAAGTCAGTCCCCATTTGCTTGTAAAAGGTGTATAAAGAGCAGCTGGCCCCAGCCAGGGAACCATAAAACTGATTTAGAGACGCTTCTGCTTCTTCCTTGGCTTGGTTCTGTGCCAAAGCAACTTCACCAGACCTCCCCCTGTATTTATTGGGTTTTGTCTTTAGGATGATGGCATGTAGTAGTGAGCAAGGGTGGACTTGTTCAGTTAGTCTTTGGTGTGCACTGTCTTTGCAGGCTGTACACAGAAAGGGCAGCATGCAGTACAGCTGAGAAAAAAAGCTTGCCTGCTTCTGCTAAGTGAAAAGAGCAAGAATACTGCTGCTGCTGCTGGTGAAGCTGAAGCCCCAGCGTTTATCTTTTTAAGGGCCATGTATCACTCAAATATACAAAAGTTAGGCCACTTGAGCTGATAAATGTGCCTGCTGAGTACCCACTAGAGACTGAAGATCTTTCTTGGAAAGCTCAGCTAGAAGGTATCAGCTTAGAAAAACACACTTGGGAAGCCTGCTGCGAGGAGGAGAAGTTAAACATTCACGAGCAGCCAGGTTTTGAGGAGGTTATTTCTCTCCCCTTCCCTGAGGTTTCTTTGGGGTCACCCCCAGTGCCTTAGACCCTATCAAGATGCCAACAGTTGAAGTTTCTGAGATGAAACCTCACCCTTACTCCTCTCAGTCCAGCATATCCTTTGCTCTAAATACATTGCTCTGGCTGTATCACACACGACAACCTTTCCTTAGGTCATGAGGTCCCCTCCTCACTTGCCTGATGTGGCCAGGTATCAGCCCCACACGGCAGCACCTCTGCATGCAAGTACTCTGCATCTGGGGTCATCTTCACATCCCTGGCTTTGGGGGATTTCATGAGACAGATTTTCCTGCAGCTTCTTATCCCTCAGTTGGCCACCTAGTCCTCCATCACCACCTCCCCTACAAAATTTCCTCTCCAGAGCACATGAGTACTCTGTTCAATCCCTGCATCACAACCGCCAGCACCTCTGGTTACCTCCGCAGTGCTTTCCATCACACCGCTCTCTTGCAGGAGCCTCTTACATCATTCCCATGAGGCAGCGCCTCACGACATCCTACTGGTCTCCAGGGATGCCTGTGGGAGTTGCAAGCCCCTTGCCCACATGCAGGAATCACCAGTTGCCAGGGAGTCCCAGCAGCCCTGCCCTGATGGTGCTGCCGTGCTGCTTCCCAGCCCTGGCACAAGGCATTCCTGCCCAGCCCTGTCTCCTGTCCTCACCTGAGTAACAGTTGGGAATAATTTTGGTTTCATCTTTGTCATTCACCTCTAGAGAAAAATTCTGTTTCCTCTTAGTCTCTTTTTATACCTTTCACATGCACCTGGTAACTAACAACTATCTATTAACTTCACCTTTTAGTTATGTAATGTAATTGTTACAAATACAATCTTTTTTTCCTAAGGAAGCTTGGGTTACTTTAGGCTTACAATTCTATTAACTCTTTTTAAAACCAACATACATTAAAGAGGAATGAATATGTGGCCATGACCTCTTAGCCTGCGGTTTAAAGCATGGCCGGCAGAGAAATGCCAAGGGTGATCGATTCTGGTGTTCACTGATGTTAGGCATCACAGCACTTTGGATAACCAATAACCTGATCACCCTTGTGTGTAAATAGAGTAAAATTCGTACTGTAGAAAGCCTGTAATAATTGCCTGCAGCTCTTTGAAACTCCTTATAGTTCAATGAATCATCTCCTGGCTCTTCTGCCAGCATGGCTCCTTTTGAGTAGCAGTTGTCTCAAACACCTGACTGATATTTCACAGGTGGAAATGAAACAAGGAGCACCAGCAGAGACATGGATGGTTTTTAAGTACATTCATTAAGCTTATCATGGTGCTCTTTCTTGGGTGAATAGATAGAATGATTATGGAAGTCAGTCCTTATTTGCATAGTCACTCAGTATTTTCTCCATGGAATATCTTCCCTGGTACACGGGACACCAAGGACTGCAAGTTTGTGTATGATACAGGTTAGGCCAGCCCTAAACACTGCTGTTGTATCTCATTTATTCAGACAGAGCACGGGTCCAGCTTAAAGGGTCTTAATTCACACAGTGCTGGACAGACCGCTGCTGTTCAGGAGGTGTTTGCAAATAGTAATCTAAATAGGATCAGATGGGATTTTGAAGGAACTTTGATATTAAAGGCTTTGCAATAGAAAAGCTCTTAAAAATGTACTTTTTGAGCCCAAAGGGGGGTATTTTAGTAAAGCAGGCTGAGAAAGATGTTAAAGGGAAAGTAAGTCTCTCATTTGTAGTCTGAAAATGCGAAGCTGGGTGGAAGAACTGACTCGTATTCCCCCTTTTGGGTAAAAGCTCTGGATGCAGCAGTTTTGTCGGCTCTGAGCTGTGACCCTGTATCCAAGGCAACTGTTTCTGGATGTTAGGTGGTAAGGAGCTAGAGAATAAATGAGAGGCAGTTGTGAAATATACAGGTATGACTCTCAGGGGAAATAATAATGAAATGCTAACAGGTGGGAAAGGGCGAAAGGAAGCACCAGAACCCAAACACGGGATTCAGACTAGGATGTTTTGCTCCTATATATGTGTGTGGTATGGTATATATGTTAGTCAGTCAAGACCAACCAGGCCTATTGGAAAGCTCTGAAGTAAAGCAGGTGCAGAACAGAGAGGAAACAGGAAAACACAAAAATTGGTGTCTCTTTGTTTCTCTGTGTTCTGTAACCCCCATCTCTTAGCCTTTATGTTGCAAGAACTTCTTTCCCTCTTGTTGTCTTGGGGTGACTCTGTCATGTGTATCCCCTATCATGCTCTATGCCCAAAAAGTAATATTCCCACCCTGTGGGGGGACGGGTGGTTGTAACCTGGTTTTCTCTCAGGGGCTATATTACTAGATTTTGGCCAAACTGGCACACTTGTTTATTTCTGAGGAACCATTTGTTTAAAAAGTTACTTTCAACCATTTTAGTTTTGATTTCTTTAAATATAACTACACAATGGTTATATAGTGCTATAGAGGTGATGCTACTCTGATGGTCTAAGTGCTGTTTCACTCTGGGATTTCAAAGGATTGCTCCAGTGTGCTGACCTGATGTGTGAATGAAGTCCTGTGAGAGGACACCCGCATAAGAAGAACTGGGGTGGCTGAAAGAGGCAGGGACACATTATGCCCTTTCTTGTGTTCAGTTTTTGTGACTTTCTTGTGTGTGGTTTTGGAAGTGACCAAAACTTTATGGCATCTCTTGGTAAATACATCTTTACCGCAAAACTGTCACCCCCTTTAATTTCAAAATATAGTAAGACAAGGTAATTGCCAAAGTAATTTGACTGAGAGGAGAGCTCACAAGTACTAAAGCTGCTATATTCCTTTCTGTCTTCTGGCATCAACCATCTCTTACTCATAAGAAAGTGGGTAAAAGAAAAGAAAGCAAGAGCAACAGGAAGCATATGTCACAAGTTTGTCCATCTGTTCTACCTCTTGAATCCGTCCCTAGCTTAAGTAATTTAAAACTCCAGATGAGCAGAATTGTAACCACAAACCTGTTATACAAGTCAGGATGAGGGTCTCATTAAATACCAGCACTTAACCGTGAGAGGCTGCTGAAGAGGGTTTTTGTCAGCTCATCTGTACTAATTATCTTTGTCTGGGGAGGAGAAATATCAACCAGCTGAAATTAATGCTGCCATAGAGCTTGTATCTGAAGTGGTGGGGAAGAATTGGCATGAGGGAGGTTCAGATATTCCATCTGAGCCGCACAAAGTAATCCCCCAAGGCACCTATAAAATAAGTCTCAGGGCCATGAAAATTGCAAAGCCCTGTTGTGCTTTTTCCCTTGCAGTGTATTGGAAGCATAGGCAGTTCTGGATGAGCTTGCTTCATCCAGGCATCCCGGTGTTCTTAGCCTTGGGCGGGGGCTGAGCTCAGCGATGAGGGACAGAACACACCAGGACCAACCCCTCGTGGTCGGGGTGACACGGAGGGACAAACACAGCTGGCAGAGGAAGACCCTGCACAGAGGACCCGTGGCTGCTTCCCTCAGCCAGCTGGTGACCTAAGGGACGTGTTTTATTGGTGGCTTGGCAGTGCTGAGGTAACATTTGGACTCAGTGGTCTTAAACGTCTTTTCCAACCTAAACGATTCCCTGTTCGCCTGGCCTCACTTTTTGCCTGTTTCATGTATTTCTTAGCGCTCTCATTGCTGTGATGGGTCCTTTCGCCTTGCATAGCTACATACTGAATTTTGGTAACATTTCACTTCAGAAAATCGTGATGAAACAAACAGCATCAAAAATATAAAACTTCACCACCTCTCTTGAATGATCACCAGAAAATACTGAAAAGCCTCAGCGCATTTACAGCTCGATCCAAACTGTCGCTATCTCTTTTTTTTTTTTAGTAATTAATAAATGTGTCTAGCCGTATGTGTGACAATAAACCCATTTATTTTGATGGTGATGTTCACATGCTTGCTGTGAAGCACATGTTTAAGTGCTTTGCTGACAAGGCACAGGCGAACAGATGCCTTCTCCATAACAAGTTGGCTGTGTATCCCTAGCTGGCAACCACAACAGGCTCCCCGGCTCCTTCTGAGGACCAGGCATTTATGGATATTCACCATTAAATGAGTGAATTAAATGAGAAGGCTCCTGCTAGCAGCCAGCCCAATCCAGAGAACAGGTGCACCCCACAGAGAAGAAGGAACTGAGAACTTCCCAGAGCCCAAGGCAGGCTTTGTGAAGTCTGCTCAAAGGTGGTCTTGTTAATGCTGCAAAACGGAGAGACGGTGGGTCCAGAAAGCAAAATGTAATGACCTCTTTGGTAATATTTTCTGGTAATACTGTGCAAGTTTTTCACTGACTTTTACACAAAATACTCTTTTTATGATGACGCTTTTAATCATAAAATCATAGAATGGTTTGGGTTGAAGGGACTTGAAAGGTCATCTATTCACATGGGCAGGGACATCTTTCACTAGATCAGGTTCAAATTATAAAGTATAGTCTGACTTGCTGGCACACAGCTGTTTCTGCCAAATCTGCTGTGAAAGTAAGACTGTCTCTTCCCTCCTGCATCTTCACGTCACTGAAAAGATATGTCTGAGTTTACTTGTCATGAGCATTTATATTCTTTTATCAACCAATGGGAAATTCTCCATCAACAAAGTAGGAAGGGAGCACAGATAAACTAACCAGAAAAATTCAGCCATTGCAAAAATAAATCAGTAGGTTTCAAGCAGCAATCTCAACTCACTATATATAAGCAATATTTTTCGTGTTGCTGTTTATAAAGGTGTGTCACGGTGATAAACTGGATTTAATGATTTCATTATGCTCTGTAATGGTTTCATTATGCTCTATGCTTTTTCTTCACAAAATTCTGTTTATATAGTCTGATGTTGATATTTACCTTCTTGAATATGTTACTTTCTCGGTATTTTGGTGGAACAATACAGCAATGAAATTTCAGAATGCGGATTTTTCACAAACCTTTAATTTAGATTAGATGTGGTTATTTTTCCGTGGGACGTAAGCAGTCACCTCAATCCTGTCAATTTGCTCTTTGCGTGAGCTACCAAGTGTTTTCACGGAGAAGAATAGCAGAACACGGACAGTACCTGCAGAACTGAGTTTCAGAAGAATCTTCTTGAGATAGGATGTGAAATATATGTAATCTTTTTCATAAAATAACTGGTATCAGCAAATAACATGGAGTAAACTTACCGTATTTATTTGCATGCAAATTTAAGTTCACTTTTGCTGTTATTTAACCATCTCTTAGCTACAAGGCATTACTGCTTACTTATAAAACTGGGTGTATGAGTAATGTCATAATAATAAGTAATATTCCAGTAAGTAATTCATATAAAGAAGAAGTGAATTAATATTGTTGCTGTATCTTCCCAGAGTTTGTATACTCTGATTTTTCTGTTTAACTGTGCAGCAGTGTTTTTCCTTGCTGTAATTATCCATCTGTGAGTTCCCAATGCCCCCAGTCTGTCAAGCAGCTCTGCAGCGCGATGGCTTTTCCTTCCCTCTGTGATGATACCAGGTGGGCTAGTCACAGCTGGGATTTGGAAAAGACTTTAAAGTGCTGTTATTTTTAAAACAATATTCAGTATTTGGGAGGTGTGGTTTTTTCCTGTTATGCAACCCAAAAATTTCCATCTTCTCAGTGGAAATGGTATAATCAGACCCCTATAACAAAAATGTTACACTGGGTTACAGCCTGTGAACAGAGAACTTAAACTTTCCATCAGGTCCTGATGGCTGACACACGTGGGAGCAGGGAAATGACCTCTTTACCTCATCCCACCTTGAGAAGGTTTGGGCTCAGTGAGTCTTCTGCCTGCATTTACAGAGTGGGGTTGCTCTGCTAATACACTGCCTTTCATCTTGCAAGGATTTTTTGCTCACTTTTAGTCACCTCGTTGAACTTTCTGGTGCTTTCCTTCTTTACCAAACTTGGTTTCATGTTGGCCTAAGCTGACTTAGAGGTAGCACTCCCTTTGTCCAGTGAGATGGGAGCCCTGTTAAGGTACATATATCCTGAGCTTATGCATGAAAACCTGTGTCATTAATGTTGCCCATTTATCTCCACCCCGTAGGTTTTGGAATGACCACACCAGCAACCGTGGCTGGAAAAGTATTCCTCATCGTTTATGGCCTTTTCGGGTGTGCCGGGACTATCCTCTTCTTCAACCTCTTCTTGGAGCGCATCATCTCCCTCCTGGCGTTTATCATGAAGGCGTGCTACGAGAGACAGCTGCGAAGAAGTGGTCTCCTACCTTCCAACTTCCGAAGGGGGCCAGCTGTGTCCGGGGTGGGCAGCCTCGTGGGCTGGAAGCCGTCTGTTTACCACGTGATGCTGATCCTGGGATTTTTTGCTATTACCCTTTCCTGCTGCGCCTCGGCCATGTACACGGCAGTGGAAGGATGGAACTACGTTGACTCCTTGTATTATTGCTTTGTCACCTTCAGCACCATCGGCTTTGGAGATTTGGTAAGCAGCCAAAACGCTGCGTACCAACATCAGGGATTATACAGATTCGGGAACTTCATATTTATATTAATGGGGGTATGTTGCATATACTCCCTTTTTAATGTCATCTCGATCGTAATCAAACAAATTTTGAACTGGGTGTTGAAAAAATTGGAATGCAGTTGTTGCCCAAAGTGCCGTAAATCCAGTACCCGCCTCAGCCGTCGCAACGCCATCACCCCAGGAGCCCGCCTGCGCCGCCACAACGTCGCCGTGGATGCTGACGGACAGTATGACAGTGACACCGAGGGCAGGAGGCTCTCTGGAGAGATGATCTCCATGAGGGAGCTCACAGCGTCCAATAAAGTCTCCCTGGCCATTTTGCAGAAGCAGTTGTCCGAGACGGCCAACGGCTACCCGAGGAATGTCTGTATCAATACGAGACAGAACGGTTTCTCTGCGGGGGTGGGGGCTCTGGCCATCATGAACAACCGCTTGGCAGAAACAAGTGATTCTAGGTAGAGTTTTTGGAATTCCTTTTGTTTCTTAAATAAAAATAAAATGGCGGTTAGGGTGGAATTACCGCTGTAAGCTACTGGAAAGTTTTAAATTTCAGAGACAGCCTTGGTATTCACTGGGTGTTCAGCGTTTTACTTTCCGGGGGTTTTATAAGTTTTCTCTAATATGCAGTGAGATCTTTACCATTATGTTATGATTTTCCCCTAAGGGGGTTTTAAATGAGACTTGGATGTCTTTGATGCAGGATCTGGTGCAATTATAGAAAGATGGTGTGCATGGTTAGGATGGTGTCAAAACCAACATGCTCTGCTTCAGAACAGAGCCTGAACCCAAACTCTGTGTTAAAAGGCATAAAGCGGGCAAGTTGGGCTCCAGATTCAAACATGGGGTTGGTAAGTTTTGGCTAACCAGTATCTCACAGTTTGCTGAAGTCTGGATCTGGCCCTGAGCCTTGTGCTCAATGCTCTTCAGCAATTCCTCGCAGCAGGCCTGTGTGACATACCCGTAGGTGACTGTCGTCACACCAACTTTAGGGTGACTGTGCTTCACTTCAGTAATCCCACTGACTTCAGTGGCAGAGGATGGAATGGGCTGCACTCCGCTCGTACAAATGATGGGGTTTAGCCAGTCTTGTCTGAAAGACCACCTGCCACCTAACTCTTGAAAGTCAGAGGATTATCAAGGACCATGTTAAGGTGAGCAACTGTTCCTACCTACTGAATAACAGAAAACAGGCAATTGTCATCTTCAGAACTGACTTTGTTTAATGCAAGAGAAGCCAGTATGGACCTCTGGTGTCAAATGTTTGCATCACCACAAAAATGCTTATTTAATTACTTTCTCATTGAAATAAGTCACTAAAATGAATGTAGGCTCTCTGTTGTCCTTAATTTGCATCGTTTACTTCTGCAGTATTGTTGCAGAGATTCATGCAAATCATTTCCTTGCAGTTCTTTGAGGGCCCCAACCCTGTACTTGTTTCCCACAAATGACTGTGCAGGTTGTACAGAAGAGCTTTGCTTTGGAGTTCCCCCAGAAACTGGCTTCCCCCAAAATGCTGATACCAAGTCATAAATTGGCTTTGAGGTGTTGCTGCTACCATCTTAAGCCATATTTAACCTGTGCTAGCCCAAACCACTGAAGAACCAAAAGCAAACCTGGTCTAGAGTGTGTAGTTCAGCGTGACAAATGGATGCAGAGGATTTGCTGCAAACCTCTTTCAAAAATACGTGCAACAGCTCTGGATCATGTCTCTAAATTCTCTCTTCTACACTGTGAAGATAATAAAAAGGCTTCTGCTGATTCCAGGCAAGAAACAAAACTTGAACTTATATTCTAAGAAGCCTTCTCTTGGAAACTTACTGCAAAATTGTAGGCAAAACCATGAGTAGTAGGTTGGTCACTGAATAAATTGACCGAGCTGATGAACACAAACTAGGAATATTAGAAATGTTTGAAAATATTTCCATGAAGTTTCATATAGATATTTTACTCTATTTACTTGCTTTGTTTGGCATGGGTTTGGAGTAGCCATCATTTTTGCTTTCTTTTAAATTTGTAGCAATGCAAAATGTTTTGGAATTTACCCTTGGAAAACTAACTTTAAATTTGAGGTTTTGCACACCTGAGCCTGCCAGCTGAATTATGGCAGTGAATGTATCTTTTTCCTAACAAAAAGGAATCAGAGCTGCAGATAAACCATCACACATGGGTCTGTATCACACTGTAAATGTCACAGCTTTTATCAAGATGTGTTTTGCCAGAAACAAGCAGTGATGATTGTAATGTGTTCCCAGCTGGTACAGACTCACACTTAAGATTCTGTGGTATGGTAGGGGCTGCATTCAAGAGGCAGGAGCTTTCTTGGTGGTAGAGAGACTCCTCGAGGTCCATCTGTCAGAGTGCCTTCCTGTCTGTGCACTCATCCTTTATAAGGAGGCAGGAAGAGGTGTTTGGTGCTCCTTTTGAAGCCCGCTGAAGGATAAATTTAAGCAGGATGTACAGGTACAGGTCATGGTCTGGAAAAGACTCTGACTCCTGGAAGACCCAGTTGAGGAAGGGTCCCTTCACTTCCAGACGTGTGAGGGAAACAGCACAGGCAGGGAACCGAAAGAATGAAAATTTGTTTTTTCCCCTTGGGATTACCCCCATGGGTAAATCTCTAACTATGATGATTTATGTGTTTGTTTATTAAAAGTGTGAATGGGACCCTGCTCTTTTTTTGCAGCCCGACCTCTCTTAGGGCTGTACCTTGGTGCATTTGTCATCATGGAGACTATTACTCATTAGGACTATTACATAAATCAGGACAGACAGGCTCTGTCCCAAAGGACTTAGGAGTTTGAACAGATAGGGCCCCAGGCCGCAGCAGAATTACCTGTTTATTATTTTGCTCATAAAAACATGCCCAAATGTCGAATGTATCAACATTCTGTGAGCTCAAGAACTCTTTATTTTTATGCTAACAAGTTTGCAAATTAAGGGGTTTTTTTTCAGTGAGTTGTTTTCAAAGGATAAATATTATAACTATGATTAGGATCCTGTTTAAACTGTAAATTTATGAATAGTTTTCGAACTACTTATTCCAGCCTGGGAAATACAGTGAAGTAATACGAAATTGCACATTCCTCCTCTGTACTTTTTCTGAGTCCAAGCAAAGGCAGACACACAGTCTGTTGTAACATAATTTAAATGTTTCCAAGTCTTTCTCGTACCATCAGTCACAGGGCTGCCTTTGCAGGACCCTTTGCAGTTCCTATTGACTCCAGGGGAAGTTGGACCAGCTCCTAGAGCTGGGCTTCTCAGGGGATTTGGGCATCAGGGTGCTGCTCTGTTCACTTGGATCTAATGTGTGCTTACACCCAAGGTCCTTGATAATCTCCATTCAGCTTCTCCTTAGCCTCAGAGGCATATAAAGTGCATGCCCAGTTACTTACCAGTGGCCCTGTTTCTTGCAGGTCACATACCTCCAAAAGCTGACATAAGTCAACCACAGGGACCCCCAGGTCATATCTAAGTCCTATAAAAATCCCCAAACCCATCTGGCTCAGTGAAGCTCAGTATATGAGAGGGTCAGAGCACAGTTACTGAGCTGGGTCTCACTGGGGAGCATCTGCCAAAGGGTGGCCTTACAGTTCCCTCATATTCAGTAGCAGAAATATTTTTCCAGGATGCGTGGAAGCCAAGCTCCAGATCTGTACTCTTCAGCCTGCCAGCCCTACCTGGGCACCCATCACCCCTGTGCATGAGTACACGAGCCAGGAGGACATAGGAGGTTTGAGATCAGTCTTTCCTAGTCCTTTGTGCTCTTCCTTTAGCTTTTCTTAATGATAACTCCTCTTCAAACTTGCCAGGCCTGGGCACCTAACTCCTCTTTTATTGTGCGTGGTCCAACTCAGATTCCCCGGGCAGCCTGCTCCGTTCATGAATTAACCCCTAAACATGCACCAGTTGCACCGAGTGCAATTCCTCCTGGTGTTTCATTTTCACAGACAAAGCAGATACCAGCAATACCTGGACACAGGCTGAAGCACAAGAAACCAGAAGGAAACGGAAGGAACAGAGTGGGAAGGTGAAAGCACACTGCACTAGATTGCACTTTCTTTTCAGGTAACTTGGGAGTTGTATTACATTCTAGAAATGGGGTTCTTTTTCAAATTTTATTATGGATAAACAACCGCTTGGCAGAGCGGTTATTATGGATAGCCTTGAAAGAATGCAGCTGACTTAGGTTTTAAAAGTTCATCTTCCCTGATACAACTCCCTCTGCACCACCCTGTAGAACAGCAGCAGTAACTCCTGGCTGGCACAGACCAAGACATCCCAGCTGCCTGCTGAGTCTACAGGCAGCACAGACCTGAGCTCAGAACCTGTCCCCCAGACTGGTCTTTTGCTGCCTGAGCCCAGGGAAGAGCATTCAGGAGCAGCAGAAAGCTACAGGAATTAGGGCTTCTCTGTGAGCCAGCCGCTCCTGAGAACAGCAATGGCAGAGGTGTGAGCTGCTCAGGCAAAGGAGATATCGCATCCGCCTGGCACCTGCACTACTACCTTGCAGACAAAAATCAAAATGTAGGTGAAAATTAATGAGCAACAATCACCAAATTCAAGTGATATCTTCTCTTAACCCTGGAGCTCAGGGAAGAACAATTACAAGGAGTAATTTCTTGTGAAACCTGTAGCATTTGGCAAGTCACTACATTGACCTCTCGGGGTCTGTCTTCCCTGTGTGTGTCTTGGACAAAGTTTGGAGTCACACCCAAGATGTCATCTGGGTCTCACTGGTCTCTTCCCATCTGCAAACACAGTTCTCATTTTGAAAAAAATCAGATGGCTCTTTATTTCCTTGCAATGCAAAGGACATCCTTCAGACCACGTAGATCCATCTCACTGACCTCGGCCACAGGTGGCAGCGTCTGAGGGACGAGGCTGTGCTTTGCCTATCTCCCTGCAGAAGCAGCATTGCACAGCAATGCGTACAAAGGTTCTTTAGGCAGTTACCAGCTCTGATTGCAACCAGAATTACTGCTGGAAGACAGGAATCCCACTAGAGCTCTCTGGGACTGCCCTGTGCCGTGCTCAGGTTACCCAGAAATGCCCCTGTGGGTGTAGTCCTGCTGTCCCAGCACAGCTTCAGCCCTGGCCTTCAGTCTTTTCTCCTCCCCAGCTTTCTGTGGGTGAAAATTTGGGTGTAGTAGGACCATTTACCCATATTTCAGTCACTGCTGCTGAAAGAGACTTCAGCAGCAGTGGAGGTCATATAGCCAGGCATGTGGGCTTGGTATAAACCTGATTGCCTGTGTGGGATGAATTTATAACTGTATGGAAATTAGCTGTAGCAATGAGACCATTCTCACATTTTAGTATTTTTCTAGCCTTTAACTTGAAAAATATTCAGTGGCAAATCATTGCAGTGAATGTTCAGAGCTAATCTCAACAAAATCGTACTTTGCTGATTGCTAGCCTGGCAAATCTGTGGGTATGGCTTCTGCTCTAATTGTATTACTAATGTGCCTTTCCAAACCAACACACATTTGCAGTGTTACATTTAAATAATACATAAATGCTGTGTTACATAATAAATTCAATTAGGAAAAATTAGCATTTGACTCACACAAAATAACTAATGAAGTGTGCATTGCACATTGTACGACCAATATGCAATTTCTTTTTTTTTTTTACGATGTGTCCATATTTGAGCTCAAATTATGCTTTCATGAATGCTAGGGAGAGAGAAGCACTACATTGTGGAAACTAAAGGAAAGTATGGACAATTCCACTGAGATTTGACACAAAGGCCATGCATATTAGCACATACACAGTAAGTGGTTCATTATGCATTATAAATACATTGTGTAGCAATGGCACTGAGGAAGGACTACTTTAGTTTACATGGCCACAGTCTGAATGCAGCTACCAATAAAGACAAATACCTTTTGTCTTTCTCCCTTTGTTTGCTATACGGGTAACATCCACCCTTTAATTACAGTATCTCTTTAAACCATCAAAAAGAAAATGCAATTGCCCTACATTTTGCATAGGCAAAAAGAGGTCTAAGGTCAAATCCAAACTTTCAGCTCTAAGGATCCAGAGTGGTGTAGTTTAGCTTTGAAATGGGGCTGCAGACCTGCAGCCTTCAAATGTATTGTGTTTAGTCCTTCCGTGGAAAAAAAAGAGGAAGTAAATACGGATACATTTATTGCAGATTACCCAACAGTCTGGTGATTTAGCATGAGAAAAAAAAACTACAGCAAGTGTGCCGTTATTGAGGAATGAAAGGTGTGGGGAAAGGGAGAGGCTTAGAAGTGTTCTCCAGCAAATCCAGCAGAAAACCAAAGACTTGCTTTGCATTCGCTCGTGCGTTTATTCCTCACCACACAACGCTGTGACACTGTCACCCCCACAAGGAGCTCCTGTGGCGTCGTGGGCTCAGCTACCTCATGTGGAACGAGGAGAGAGGTATTTTGTGAGACACAGGGGGGAGAGGGACCACATGCTTACAGTCACCATCTTCATACAGGACACTGCCAAGGGCTGATTTCAGGAAGACAATTGCCCAGCTTTTACTGGGAAAGCAGCCATGCTGGTCCCTTACAGCGATGATCAGTAGTTTGGGGGTATCAGAGGTGCAGATTCCCATGCCCCCAAGTCCTCCTAGTCCCAGGGCCATGTCATGCCCCGGGTGTGTCCCAGCCAGCTCCCAAGCCCAGACTTGGCATGAGGATGTAGGTGGATTTGAAAGTGTGTAACATCATTGTCCCAAGTGTTTTCAGGATCAGACCTTCAGCAGGCGATGCTTTTTCAAACCTAAGGAATACAAAGATATTCCCATGTTCCTTTTGTACTTTGCCGACTGTAAGAGTACTTTTTAAAGCCAGTGAGTCAATGCAAAATTAATGCTTTTATAATAACATACAATAAACAACATGAAAAAATTACTGGTGTTTCTGACAATGTGCAAATCAAACACCAGGTTTTCTCAATGGGTGTAATTTCCTATTCCATGCAAGTAAAATTATGTCCGGGAAGTTTTTGCTCATAGTAACATCCATGGGCTGCACAGTCAGTGCAAGAATTCAGTTCCTGTTTTACTGTAAAACCTCAGTATCTGAAAGCACAACATCTGAAAAATTGTTTGGGGATTGTTTGTGGAGGTTTTTTTTGTGTGTGTAAACATTGTTTATTTACAAAAATAAAAATGCTATAATTCTACATATACAAACCCATTTTTAGCTCACTAGAATACTACTTTGTTCGATACTCTCAACAAAAATATTAGTTCCAAAATTCCAGCCAATTTAAATTACTCAAGTTTCAAGATAACCTGTTGAAAAATATTTCTGTTTATTTTGTTTCTTTTTGAAAGGGTACAGCTTGGTAGATATCTTTAACCGAGCTGGCATTGCTATCTACTGCTACAAACCTCAAAAATTTTACTTCTGGAGCTAATTCCTCTGGTTTTGGTATTTTCTCACTTCTGCATTGAATTCTAGAAGGAATGACCAGTTCTGTGCTGTTTTCTCATTGGTATCACTTTCCTTTTTGCATTGACTGCAAATAGCTGAAATATTAACACCAGCAAATGTTCCCAGACACACCAAAATCAGTCATTTTTCTGAACACTTTTCTTTTAAAAATTGTTTTGTAAAATCTAAATTCTGATTGTGAATTACATCATGGTTGGCATATTTTTTCTACCAACAGAATAGCTTGACATGAATTCTGTGAAGGATGCTAATGATTTGGTTTTTTGTAAAAAGACCTGCCTATTTCATTTGCCTATTGTATCTAATTTGTTTCAAATTCTTAAAGTCAGAAGTATGTAATTCCCATTTGGAAAATGCCCTGTGCTGTACATTTGCTCCTATGAACAGAGCTTCTAGAGGGATTAAAACCGAGCCTGCCTAATTGCTGCAAACAAAACTGCATGTATAAACCTTCAAAACCTGAATATTTGTACCTGTTTGGCCATTGCAAACCAAGGGCGTGCTAATGTAATTCCAATTCAAGCAAAGAAACATAAATCACTGGGCTGGACTGGCTGCTAACCACTTTTATCAAAAAGGCCACACAGCTACAGCGCCAAGGGTGATGGAAGGATTCTTGATGCACAAAGATGTTATTTTGGAAGTTGGTTTGGTGGCTGGGAGTTGGCACTGGGGTGGTTAAAGCAGCTTGGCTGGGTGGATTCAGGCAGTTCCCTTTGCTGAGCCTCAGGAGACGTTCGCCAGTAGTTAAAAAGGTGAAAAAGAAGACTGACATTTCATTCAGCCTCTCTTGAGAAGCACAGCAAAGTGCTGTAGGTGTTTCCGGCCACCTCTGAACCCTGGGTTGTTCCTGAAACTGGGATGTTTGGGACACAGGTGCAGCTGTCGACTCATTTTGCTCTTTGCAGTGCCTCTGCACTGGCAAAGCAGTAATCTAGTGTGATCCTTCTCTCCTCGTAAAATGGAAAGAGAGATTTGTTTAGGCTTTCCATATGATGACAGCATATATAAATATTACGAGATGAATCAATTACCAAGTCTGGCTATATTTGCTAAGAGATCTTTATCAGTAAAAACAAGAAAAACTGTCTTAGCAGTGCAGTGAATCAACAAAAGTAAACGGTGTTCTGAACAGAAAGTAAGGTGCTGAAGTATACATGTTGGACCCCCCTCAGGCATGTGTCACAAAATTATCACTCTTTTCCAATGCTCAACGCACCTGTGTCTTCTGGGAAAAAGCCTCGGTTTCTGCCAGCATCAGGGCATGCAAGGCTTATATTTTCTTTATCTGTATGAAAGCAAAATGTATCTGAGGACACACCTTGGTTTGCATAGCTCTCAGGGGTGGACTTGCCTCCATCCCCAAGTTTAAGCATGCCTGTGGTCCAGAGACCATGAATACTGGTCCAGTCCCCAGCAGAAAATGGACAAAATGTCCCTGCCTCGGGGTGTCTGTGGCTTTTGGAGAGCAGTTGAATGTCATGGCAAACCACAGCTGCCTTCTCCAGCCAAGCCTCTGCTGGGGTGGGATCCATCCCACTGCCAGTCCCTGGTCTGCAGCCAGGGATTGTACTGCCAGGAGGGTGGTGCAAATCATCAGCAATGTGCTCTTATCCCTGCCTTCTTAATGGGCTAAAACCAGTGGAAAACAAGAGATCATTTTCGATTTTAATGATCAAAACAGTGTTGCCCATTATTCACAGCCTACACACAACATGTTATGATTTTCAATTTTCCTGCACTGATCATTCAGTCCATTTGGCAGCTGACCTTCAAGTGGTCATGGTTTTTCAAAAACGGGGGGAAAAAACCCCAAACAGAAAACTCAAGCACCCATTATCAGCATATCTGAAAAGCAAAATAATCGTAAATGAGGTGGTAAGGATCTCACATGCAAGAGTTGTGAGCAGAGCTGCCTCTCTCCGCAGCAGCCAGATGTTTTCTTGGCAGTGCGAGAAGTTTGGGTTCAGGAGAGCATCAGCTGGATGTTTGGGGTGCTGGACACTGCCCTGCAAACAGCTGCAGCACCACAATGGCACTTTCTGAACAAGTTTCTGCAGCGGTTTCTACACCGTTAGGGACATTTCACATCCCTGCTACTGAAATCAGAGGATGGCAGCAAGTGTTACACAAGCAATTTACTGTCACTGGTGTATATGGGTATTAGCCAGGGACATTTTTCACAACCAAGAGGAATTTCAGCTGAGTGTTGGTCAGAAAAAAGGACATTTTGCCATCCAGAAACAGCTGCAGCAGGTCCCAGTGCCTGACATCACTCAATATACTCCCAAAGAGTTGAACCACACAGAGATTACCTAAATAAGCTGGAAGAGATGGTAGGGTCTAAGAAGCGAGTGTTCCTGGGGCTTGCATCTGGAGTAACTCGGTTGAATTGCAGGTAGTAACTAGTCTAATTAAACAGATGTAATCACTTAAATGCCTGCTAGAAGTCAAAAGGAGATGCATGTGTTTTTCCATCACAATTTTGGTAGTGTTTGCCGAGTTAAGAGGTGAAATGAAGAAACATAAGTTCCTGTAAATCATTGACTGGAAAATATAGATTTTTACTCTTTCAGATAATGCTTCTTGGCAAAACATTAAACTGGAATAAATTTCAAGATTGAAATCTGTTTAAACAAGTGGCAGTTTTAAAAATGTTTTAATTCTGGGTTGACAGGAACTTAGCCTCCAACTCATACCATAATTGTGAGTGCTCTTAACGAATCCATCCCATTTTTGGTGTCAGCTCAGGATTTTTCCACTGTAAGATCTTTGAATGAAGAGGACTAAAAGCCATATACAAAGCCAATCAAACACGGATCACGTTTCTACTGGTACGTTATATACAGTTTGCAAACAAAAATGGGTATTTTGGGCTTGGCACCCCTTCATTCACAGAAACATGGTTATACATCCAGGAGGCAGAGACAGCTGATGTGCAGCTGCTTTGCAGAGCGGTGCAGAGGCGTTGGCAGAGGATGTGTGGAGCTGGTGTTTAATGAGACTGTGGAAGAACCCACTGATGGTGTCCGGGGAACATTCCTGTGTGTTTTAATGCCATGAAACATGATCGAGTATGAATTCTGTACATCTGGGAGGATGTCAAATTCCAGGTGACGTTTGGAATGTTGCAATTAAGCTATTACAAAGACTTTTGAAATAAACAGGAGACAAAATGTTGCCTGGAACGTGTATGCGAGTACTCTTGTTTTTTCTTCTGAGCGTGGAGAGAGGGAGGCGAGGCAGGAGCACCTCCTGGATGAGAGACCCCCTTGGAAATGTATGGCTTGGAGACCTCAGAGCCGTATGGGGAGACTCCACAACTCCCCAGACACTGGGTACACT
Organism: Rhagologus leucostigma; assembly: GCA_013397725.1. Taxonomy (NCBI): domain Eukaryota; kingdom Metazoa; phylum Chordata; class Aves; order Passeriformes; genus Rhagologus; species Rhagologus leucostigma. The sequence continues at coordinate 2,472,947 of VZTD01004439.1, forward strand.
GTGTATGGTCGAGCAGAGGCGGGTGGGATAACAACTGGTGGGATGTGCTTCCCGTGTACCCCATGGTCATCTGTTAAATTCTGCAGCTGAGGGGTCCTTTGCTTTGCAGTAAAATAGAGAGCAGATGGAAACTGTTTGCTCTGTAAACAGTTACAAGGAACTCGCAATACATCCCTTCTCCACAACTCCCATTCAAATCAATAGAAGCCATCTGTCCAAGGTATTAAGATAAATCTTGGGAATGTTGATATTGACTAGAAAGGCACTTAAAAGATCAATCACACTGCGAACAGAGAAATGTCACTGCACCAAACGTGGAGGCTTCCTAATCTCGTGGAGGCTTGCTAATCTTGCTAGATAACATGGACCCAGAGAGCAAACCTTTCTGGTTTATAAACACAGCCAAAGTCCCTCTTGCTGTCCCCATCTCCTCAGCTAGATAAAACAAGCCCTAGCAAGAGCTGGAGCTTTGCACATGCTGTGGGATGGCACCTGCTGCTGCAGTGTCCAGCCAGACACAAAACCTGCCAAAACACACACAACTTACTTTCCCGGCAGAAAGGATAAGGGCTGAAGAGTTGCAGCCACCAAAAGTTATGCTGGGCCCAGCAGTGAGGGGGAGAGGGAAATTTTTGGCTTTTTAGCACTCATTTCACTGATATTGGGTGTCCCCAGAATTGCTATGCTAGGAGTCCAATTCCCCTGGGATTTATTCAGGGTCTCCCACGCTTCAAAGAAGTTAAGATTTTCAGACTGTTTCAAGTTCTTCACAATGCCAGCCATGGAGTTCTCCATCATAGAGTGTGGTGGGAAAATCCTACTAGTCTGGTAGATATTCATATTTACAGAAAATCAGAAAATACCTTTTTTTGTTTTTAATAATTACTCTTTTTACACCACTCTATTTTGAGGTTGCTGTTCGAGTGCCTTCCTGGTTTGCAAATATATCCCTGAGGAGCCACCAGCTACCTCAGCTCATTTCCTAATGGGAAAAAAAGTCCATTGAGCTCTGCTCTCCAAGAAGGCAACACAGCAAATGAGTGGAAGAGAAAACTCACCAGGACAAGCAGCACCAGCAGCTCCCACAGCTGCTCCTGAGGTGTCTCAAGTGGCTTGTCCTGGTGCGGGCAGAAGGCCACTGGGAAAGCATCCAGTCTTGGTGCATATCAGGAGCTGGAAGAAGGCAGCAAGCTCACTGGGGGATGATTTCCCTTGTTTCTGCTGCTGGTGGGAAGCTCATCCATGCTGCTCTCAGGTGAGCCTGGGCTGGCTTGCTCAGACCCTTGGTGACTCCTCTAGGAGTGGATATGGAGCCGCCAGTACCCAGCTAGGACATGCATCTGTCTCCACACCCCCAAAACCCTCTCCAGAGGCAGGAATGTAAAAATAGCCCTTAATCCAATTTATTGCAGCGGGATCCAGCCCTCACATAGGGGCTGCACTTATATTTACGTTACCAGGATGACGGGGCTGCCTCGAGTTCCCAAATGTGTCGCTGGGATTTAATCCCATGCTCGTACCAGTAGCGGCTCGGTGTCCAGGCTGCCTGCTGGCATGTCACCGCTGTGCCACACCAGCTTCCCTCCTTTCCAGCATGCCCCGCAATGGGCACATGTGCATTTCTGACACTCCCATCCTGCTCTCAGCTCACCGAGGCACGGCAAGACGCGGCCTTAATTTCAAGAGAAGTGAATGTGCTGGACAGAGCCCTGCACGGGGCTGGTGTGTACGGGCTGAGGCAATTACAGGTGATCCATTAGACCTTGTGCACTGAGACTGGGCGTTTAAACGTGTATTGGGGCTTTCAGTGCTTCCAGACACTGAGGTGCAAACTTCACTGGGTTGAGATGACTGCTGCTGGATTTTCCTGGGACTGAGTTTCACTGTCCTTCCATCTCCACTGGGCATCTGATCACACACCCACAAACACACTGACACCTTCAGGGTGCTGGAGTGAGTCCAGAGAACGAAGCTGGTGAAGGGTCTAGAGGGTAAATCCCATGAGGAGTGACTGGAGAAGCTGGGGGTGTTTAGCCTGAAGAAGAGGAGGTTCAGGGGTGACCTTAACACTCTCTACAACTCCCTGAAAGGAGGCTGTGGCCGGGTGTGGGTCGTTCTCTCCTCCCAGGCAACTAGCAACAGGAGTGGAGGACACATCCTCAAGTTGTGCCGGGGGAGGTTCATGTTGGACATCAGGAAGAATTTCTTCGTGGAAGGGGTTGTCAGGCATCGGAATAGGCTGCCCAGGGAGCTGGTGGAGTCACCACCTCTAGAGGTGTTCAAGAAACAACTGGACATGGCACTCAGTGCCATGGCCAAGTTGATGTGGTGGTCAACTTGGCTGGACTGGATGATCCCAGAGGTCTTTAGCAACCTCACAGATTCTGCGATTCTGTGATTCTCTCTACACCGTAGCCGAAAAGTACATTTTGTGCAACTGTTGCATTTATATAGGAAGATTATATAAAGGTTAAAATCCACATCACCCTAGTCATGTAACCAGTTATTTTGGTGGAAATGACGCTACTTGAATGAGTGTTCAAAAAAAGGTTTCACCTGAAATACCCTCGAAATGTGCTGTACAAGTCATTAAAGCCCTCACCATGCCCACTGTTTTTCTCTTTGCTTTTATCCACTTTAATTGATCTCTCACCCTATTTATTCCTCTCTGCCTGCTTCCAAGTCCTCTGTTTCCTTCCCACTGCTTTATTCTCCCAAACTAATATAAGAGCTGTGTGTGACCTTGTGACCTGTTGAAATCGGTGCCAAAACCCCCATGGCTGAGCTGATCACCACACCAGCTCTAAAAATTAATCACACCCTCGCATTTGCACTAAATGTCCTTGTTCCCCTTCACACCCCGAGGGATTCCTTCAAAGGACAAAATTCTGTCACTGGGGGTAATTAAAAACAGTTCATATCCTGCTAGGATTACAGGTTTAAAAATCTGAGTGCCAGGGAAACAAGGCGTTTGCTGTTTTTGGAGGAAACGAACTCCCACAAGAAACATATAACTTAATTTTGCTGTCAGATGTTCCCACAGACTCCTCTTGAAAGTCAACCGAAGCTGTATGTATGTGCCTGAAGTCAGTTTTTAAAAAAGAAATTGCATTTATATTTAGATTGTCACCCTCCAGTCATCCAAAATGGTTCATGTGGGAAGTTTATAATGCTATGATCAAACTCTTTATTTCGGAATTTATTGACATTTGAGTGTCATAGATCTGCATGAAAACTTCTGATTGCCTTTAACACACACATCATGTTGACACCAAGAGAGTTGGTCCTGAGTGATCCAGCCCTGGAGCAGTGGCAAAGAACTGGGGACACTTTCACTTCGGGAATACTGGCAGAATTAGGAGAGGTAGCCCCCTTCCCCCACCCCGACAGCTGCAGGTGGATGCCTGTTGGGCAAAGTTTCACGTCCATATGTCCATCACCACCTAAATGACAATCAGCCGGCAAAATACTGCATGTATGGCTCCCTTGGCCAAGGAAACTGTTCTGACCTTCTCATGCTCCTGCCAAACCAGAGAAAGGAGTAACGAAATACTTGGTGGGGAGGATCTAGCGCAGCCATAGCTGATGTGCCTGGGTTTGCTGTGCTAAGAGTGGCCGTCCAGTGGCACCTCTCTGCTTTCAGCAGGGTTTGGTCTCCTGCCATGTGTTACACCAAGGGCAGGCCTGTGCACTAGAGGCACGTGGATACTGATAGACGAGTTCTGTGCTGTTCCTCAGCAAAAGAGAGAGGATCCAAAAGAGATCCTCCCAAAAGAGATCAATCCTCCATCCTTGCTGAGCTGTGGAGCAGTGGCTGTCCCTACCCCTTCCAGGGGAAATTTTATGGGACAAGTGGCTCCAAGTCTCTGCTCTTTTAGTAGGAAATGTGGGGATTTGAGAGAGTCTTTCAAATAAAGGGTTTCTGCTAACCTGTGATGTCCGGGGAAGAAAAACTGTTTAGCCTAACACACTGCTGCAGCTTAATAACATGGAAAAAAAAGTGATTAAATCAATGGAGGGACCAAACCAGAAGGACTCCTCTGGGGTAAGATGAAGGGGTACCTTTGCTTTATCCATGTGCTTCAGACTCCCCCCAGCTCACTCCTGTCTGGTCAGACAGGGTCGGAATTCTTCTCCTGCACTCCTGGCTAGAGCCGTGTCCGTGCCAGGAGCTGCAACAGTCCATGTCTCATTACATCAACTGCATTTGCAATGCAAAATCAAACCAATTCATCTGAATTGTACAGGGAGAGGAACACTCACCCCTGAAATCTCTGCAAATCAGGTAAAAACCATCAGCAATTGGAAAGGAAAAAGCCAATATGGACAAGATTATTCATACCCATATAATCATGTTGATTTTTACCAATATTTATTTTTATCTCTCATCTTCCAAAATGGAAGTATAATTAAGCAACCTCTCATGAGCATCATCTGTGCTAGTACTGAAGAAGTGAAATATTCCTATGTAGATCTAATAGTTGGTGGTAAATGTTAGCATATCCTTGAGATCTGCGAGATCATTAAAGCAGAAATTACCTCATATTAAAAATGGTTATAGGCAGTTACAGGCTGTATCCACAGCCCTTTAGAGAAAAAAAATGAACCATCAAGGATAATTTTTTAGTCACTGTTTCCATATGAAGTGCAATTACCTTTTTTCTAGCCCCTCAGAGCATTATCAATAATGAGAAGCCCGTAGATGAATCAGATACTCCATCTTGGCTCCCTTCTGTCGCCGGTGATTTCCAAGCATCTCGTGACCAGCCGTAAGCTTCTCCACGAGCCTCTGAATGAGACATTTTTGGCACCCTCATTTCATGTACATTATTTGATGGTCTCATGAGTCTTTTGCAACCTGAATGATTCTGTGAGTCTACACTCAGAAAGATACCAGAGAGTCGAGGACTTGTCCACCACAACACGGGAGACTTGTGCAGGAATATACAGCAGATCCTTGAGCCCCAGACCAGTGTTGTAGGCAGCACATTTTTCTGTGTGGTTTCTCCTGAAGATGATCAGAGTCCTGATCCTGCAAATCTTGAGCACCTTGGCTCCAAGAGAAACACAGAATATTCGGCAGTTTGTGAACTCTTCCCCAAACCAACTCCCTTGTGCACACGAAGTTGGTAAAAGTGGACATCAGGCCACTGAGAGTATTATTATTAAAGGCAATTGAAAGAGCTGAAAGCAGATGTTGCCATGTAAAAAGCTGATGGGGACAAATCCTCCCATCGTGCAGGTATCAGAATTAGGAAGCAAGAATCAGAAAGCAGCTCAGCTCAGTGGGATTGTAACAAAACATCCATTTATCAAAGTAGTCTAAAAAAAGCATAGCTCTAGGTTTTGAAACTGCCAGTGAAAAGACAGCTGCATCTCTCAGCAATTTTAAAAGCTATCCTAAAAATCACTTTATTTTTGCTTTACACCCCGGCACTGAAAAGTCAACGAGCTAACTTTTTAGAAGTTTTTTTATGGTATCACGTCCCAGCCTAAATGCATTTTGATCTACACTGCAATGCTGTAAAAAAATTACTTCAAAAGTGCACGTGAAAACAGTTGTGAGGGATTGTTCACTCTTTTTGATTGGTTTCACCTACAAAGAGCAGAGACTACAGAGAAATCTGGAGCCATGGACAGGTTGGGCTGGAAAGTCCCCAAAAATATCACAGCACTTTCTTGCTAGAGCACATCATCTTATTTTCCAAAGCAGATGGAAACATAACCACTGCAAAATCCTGCCTCATGTCACGGGTGCTCTTGCTTGCTTTTCCACAGAGGTGCTGGGGATGGGTGCAGCCAGCACACATCATCAGAGCGGGCTCATACACGCTCTGTGCATCTCCACAGCAGAAAATACAACTTATTACAGGCAGAGGCAGCAGCCAATGCAGGTGGGAGGTAACTCCCTGTGCACTGCCAGGCACGGGGTCAGCTGCCCGAAGCCTTAAAGCCAAATGTGGGGAGACCTGGGTGTCTCTGGGGGAATTTGGGCTGCATTTGGGGGCCGTCTGGCATCCATCTCAGCAGACTCTTCTCCCAGGGCTATTCCTGCACAGACTGAGAGGGATGGGAACACCGTGGGGGTCTCAGCACATCCACTGGGGTGTTTTATCTATCTCCCACCTCCCTGCCTCTCACTTTGGTCAGATCTGCAGGACACCTCAGGATCCAAACTCTGAGCAGGGGAATGGGTACCACCATAGTGCCCAGGTCTCCCTGGCAAGGTGGCTCTTCGGGCACCTGCATCAGCTGCAGTGCTGCAGGGCCCCAAGTATGGTAAGAGTTGTGCAGACACAGCGACACTCTGCTCCCTTGTCAGCCCTGGGGCAACATCCAGAGCACAGCCAGCATCCATCCCATTTTCAAGCAGAAGATGGTTTGGCACTAGTGCCCAAAGAAGTGCTCCTGGATGCCCTTCAAGCAGATAAATACATAACAACTCCAGCAGAGGAGACTCAAAAGCCATTTTCTTAAGAACGTAATTTTATTAAAGGGTTTTAAAGAAATTGTCTTTGCCCAGCAGAATGAAAGGAGGGCTGGGGGGTTGGCAGGAGCCTGGCGTTCAGGGTGACACTTCTCTTTCAGAGAATCATAGAATTACAGAATCATTAAAGTTGGGATAGACCTGTAAGACCACCAAGTCCAATCATTAACCCAGCCGTGCCGAGCCCACCACTAAACCGTGTCCCTGAGTGCCACATCTACACCACTTTTAAATACCTCCAGGGATGGTGACTCCACCACTTCCCTGGGCAGCTTGTTCCAATAGCTGACCACCTTTTCCGTGAAAAATCATTTCCTAATATCCAATCTAACCATTTCCTCTCATCCTGTTTATCTGGTACATTTCCTCTCTGCCCATCAGCCCTCTGGCTCAGCAGTGGCACCATTCCCACATCTCCCACTTCTGATGAAAATCTGGTGCTGACATAGAGGATCTGCACAACCTGCCAGGAGAGAAACAACCCCCATAAAGAAAATCATTCCAAGACACTGCTGGTACCCACAGATGCCCAGGGCCAAGGGGAAGGTTTCTTGGGGTAATAGATGATTTTTATATGCTCAGGTCAGCACCAGTAGCACCCCATATAGTCAGGAGAGGATGTGTTCGCTGCGTCATTCAGCACCGTCAGTCATCTTTTCTCTAAAATATTTTAAAACTCCAGAAACTGCAGCTGGGTGTTGTTAGCATCAGTCCTACACCCTGCAGTATTTTTCTAGTACCCCATTAGTGTTTAATACACCACGCTGCCTGCTCTGGGAGTCTGGGAGCATCATCCTTCAGAGAGCTTGTTCCTGCTTGGTTCAGTGCTTTCTTGTGCAGGCAGGAAATTTGTTGTGGGCGGTATTAAAGCACCTGTAAGGCGGATGTTGAGACCCTGAGGAGAGCTCTGAGTAGGCAATATTTGCCTTGTGAGTGATGTGGTGTTCAGTTCAATCTGCAAAGGTTGTCTCCGCTGTGCTTAAATGCCGTGGGCTGTGGAGACACTCCAGGGGGAGAGAAGTGACAGGTCCCCACGTGGATTTTCTTCCCCCACTGCTGAACAAATATAATCATTCCAATCCCAATATATTATCAATGGGCATTTCTATCTGGACAGGCTATAGAGTTGCAAGCCACTAAGAATATGGGTTAGAATAAATGCTGCTCTCCCCAGAGAGGGGCTGAGTGGGGGGGCAAGGGTGACACCCAAGTGGTTTTATTTAGGGTCCTGCTTCAGGAGGGAGGCAAAGATCCCTTTTCCTTTCAGGACACCAGTGAGGATGCCTGTCCATGTGCTTTTCTGCTATGAACTGTATGAAGACCAACATCTTCCTATACAGTTTTTCCAGCAACCATTTTTGGCTAAGTCCATTTTAAAATAGGAACCGCTGACTTTCAGGGTACATTCAAGCTGAGAACTTATTTCTGTTAGGCTGGTTTCTAGCTGGTCTCTCTGAAACTGCTACAAGCAGAGCCCAGCCAGGGTTTTTCCACAGCTCACACTCTGCCATAGGGACTCACATCCTACTCATCACAGCTTGTCCGCTCTCATGGATGTTTTTAACATGGCCTGAACAGGGGGTGCAGAACAGTGGGGAAAAGCATTTCTAGAAAGGTTGATTTTCAGCAGGCACAAGACAACCTGATGGCATCAAGCTTTCTGCCATCCAAGTCCTGGAGCTGTTCTGCCTGCACACATTCAGGAGTATGGATCTTTGCAGCCACTTTCCTCCTCAGCTGGAACGGAAAGACTTTTGCTTCTTTTTTAGAGAAGAAATAGGACTATTTTCTGAGTGCAAACAGCTTCTGTTGGTTTGTTCGTTTGTTTGTGTGGCTTTTTTAGAGAAGTATGTGAAGGGCATCCAAAAACTGCAGCTTCTCCCACCTGCCCACAGAGGATTTGCTCCCTGCTCAGCCCTGGCATGTGCTTCCCTCATCACCAGCCCTTGTTCCAACCAAAATCCATGGTGTTTCACAGAGGAGAAGGCAGGATAACAACAGACAGGTAACAAAGACGGAGAAGACAGGCAATAGCCACAAGGTCAGGGAGAAACAGAGATGAGAGGGCAGTGAATATAAAGGGCTCTGGTATAGAGCAGCTCTCCTGGTGTCTAATTAAAGACTGAGACGCTTTCAGTGGTGGTCTCTGAGTGACCATGAGCTGGTCCTCCACACCCAGAGCCTGGGCAGGAGCCCCACACTTCAGCCTTCAGGTTCAGGACCCCATTCAGCTTCAAAGGGCTCAGGGCTTGTTTTCACCACCCAAGGAAGTGAGAATTGAAACGTCACACACAGACTTACGGTGACCTCGTCCTGCTCTATTCAAACCAGTGCAAGTTTTGTCACTAACTCACATAACAGCAAAACCAAGCAGGCTGCGGCTCGTGAAGTGAACACTCTGTGGTTCTCCATTTGTACCACTGCAGTTTAAGCACATGCTCCTCCATGGCTGGGCTCCTCCTCTCCTCCCTGTTTGTCTATCCAGTTCCACAGCACTAAAACCAGAGGAATTTACACGGTGCATTTGCACTGTGCTGGCTAAAAAGTGCAAAGCAGGACTGTGCTTGGGGATACTAAACTGCAGGAGAGGCAGAGAAGAGCATCCCTCCTTCAGCAACCAAAGGTGTCCAACACCATCTCAAGAGCAGACAAGGCACTTGACCACCACAGCCATGGGAAGGTTTTCTAAAACCCTCCTGACTGATGGTTATGGAGATTTCTTTGAGCTCCCTGTGAAATGCATTAATGGCTGCCTGCTCTCTGTAGACCAGAAGCGTTGCGATCTATTTTCTAGGCTAAATTTCCCCATTTGGATAAAGATCCTGCTTAGGCAGGCCTCGTAATGGGACTGGCCCAAAGCAGGCACAGCAGCTCGGGATTTCCTACCAGGCATCCCTCACATGCTACTGTGTCCTCCTGGAAGGGCCAAGGAGCAAGTTTTCAGGCATTATCTGCAAATGTCAGGTTACTGCACTGGTTACCACCCTCCCCCAAAAAACTCTTTGTTCACATTAAACACCTTCAAGCAGCCTGATGCCTTGAATGACGTCCTTTGAGAAGGGTAATGGGAAAAGAAAAATCCTAAGAAGTGCATGCCTCAGGATGCGTGGGAGGTGCAGCAGAGCCTTGGATGGTTTGATTTCCTCTCATGTGCATGGGATAAATAAGCATCTAGTCACTGATGGAGACCAGTTCTCATTCTTAAAAAAACTGAACTTTGTAATACTAATGGGTAAGATACTCATCGGCTTTCGAAGTTTTCCGGTAAGAAAATTACACTTTTATCTACAAACTACACTCCAGAGAGAAATTAAACCATTGAGACTACTGAGAGCACAACAGCATTAGCGTGGATTCACAGGCCCAATCAACAGCCAGTCTAATCTCAGGGTGAAAAAAAGCATTTACTTCATGCAGCTCCTCCGATTCACACTGAATGAGCACATCTCTTACAAGAGAGATTACAGAGTTAATCCTGAGCCTCTCTACAGCAGAAAGATAAACAGCACTGCAGTTTTCTCATAACCAGTGTTGTATCATACTACATCATGCTTGAAATCCAGCCACAGCAGCATGCAAAGAGAGGCTTCTGCAAGGTTTCCCTTGCAGAAACTGATTTCCTTCCCAGAATCCAAAAAAAAAGAAAAAAGAAAAAAAAGGAGCCATTAAAACGCTACTGTAGGTGAAACTGTACATCAGATGACCAGGAATATGGCTCAGGTCTGCTAGAGCCAGGTTAGCTCTGCTGCAGGGCTGTGTTACTGCACTGTGAGGCGGCTCCACTGCAGCGGGGCAGGTCCAAGCTGGGGTCCCACAGGAGCTTCCCTCTCGGAAGATCAAATCTTTTAAGCAAGCCACCCAGCCGTGCAAGTGCTTCGCAGTGCTGGTGGTCCACTGTCTGCCTAGCGAGTGCTGTTCGTTTTCTGGGGCAACCTCAGACAGCTGGTTTTGGTCTCGGGTGACTTTTTTTAGGTTAAAGGGAATAACTAGAGCAAAATGACAGTGGCCAAACGAGTGCTGAAACAGCACCTTCCAGAACACCTCCAGAGAAAGGCCAGCCCGTGCTGGGGGCCAGGGCCCCTACAGCAACCAGGGTGCCCCCAAACTGGACCAAAGGAGACCACGCCGTGGACTCTGCACTTTCAGAGCTACCCCAGGTGGCTTCTCCCAGCTGGCGCAGTCACTCTTGCTCTCTCAGGCTTTTGTGCCAGCACGGAGAAGCGCAGCTTTTAAACCCTGGGAGCTGCTTGAGTTTCGCTGGGGATGCACATCCACTCTCACAGAGCTCACACGCACCCCCCTGACTTCCTGTACCTACGTCACCAGCCTCGGGCACTATAATACACATCCTTTTATACAGCAGGCACAAAGCAAGCAGCCTTCTTTTTTTACCTTTTAATGTCATTGATTGCCACCAAGGTGCGAGCGAATTGCTACAGTGCGTCCCAGTGTCCCTGAACTGAATGATAAATGCCACAGCAGAATGAAGATATGAAAGATGACTTCCTGCAAGCGGAAAGGGAGCGTGAGCGTGAAAAATCTATTACTGCCCAAGGTGAAAACAGTCAGTAGGTACAGCAACCAAAACTCCTACGCTGCCCTCCCAGGTCATGATGAAAAAAGACTACAGCCAGAGCATCTGCACTAAAATGAGCATCAGAATCATCTTGCTGGTAATTTGGGTGTTGAACATTGATATGAGGCTTGGTTTTTATTTTGACCTTCTTCATTAGCACATGAAAGCATAAGGAAACTACTTGCCATTATGCTGAGACCCTGAAAACCACGGAAGGGACATTCAGGCCAGCAACAGCCTCCAGCAGAAAGACACGAGGAAGAATTACTGCAAATATCCAGGCAGAAGATAATTGCTTCTGAATGGCATTTCCCCAATCACCTAAAACCCGCAAGGCTTGCACCATGGTAACACATGCTGTCATTCCTTGCAAGGCTTGGGACCACATTCTGACAGCTGCATTTTTGATCCTTTCTAGAGTGTTTTTTCTTGAACCACAGGCCCTGGGGAGGAGGTGCAGCACGTGGCATGGTTTGCTGGCTCTGTCTCCCTACAGTGCCACTCTGGCTGCACCTGCACAGCCAGAGCAGGTCCCCAGGCAGCTCTGGATGGGGTCAGGTGGGTGCAGAGAGGTTTAAAAGCTTGGACTGTCTGCTGTCAGAGGCATCTGGGAACAGCCACACAAGGCAAACCAGCGGGCATGCTGAACACACTGACAATCTCTGGTCTGAAGTCCACAGCGGTGGACACTTTCCTGAAGTTTTTCCTGAAGCACAAAAAGAAAGGGGCAGGACAGAACACATTTCAAAATCTCAGTATGAAAAAAAATCATGTTCCTCAGGGTATAAATCAGCATCTTCAGGCAGGCACAGACACTTTAGGAGTGCTGCCCAGCTTCCTGCCTCCCCCACCGCACGGTCCAGCAGCAGGCTGGAGATGGGACCAGACTGCCAGAGTGACCTGCAGCAGCCCTCCCAGTGCAGGTCGGCTCTTTGCCATGGCAGCTGGGCCCATTGCCAGAGTCCACAGCAACACACAGCGGAACAGTTGCCTTATTTTTGGAGAAAGAAAGAGCATATTGAAGCCACTCCGTGCGAGGGCATCGCTCTGACAAGCAATGACTTTGCAGCGTGCAGCAGGACGGGGTGGATCAGCAGGGGAAATGTTCTCATAAGCACAGGCTATTTATTCTCAGCTTTTCTCTCGGCTCTCGTTGTTTAGCACAGCTGTTTTCAGTTTTCCAACCGTCCCCACAAAGAACGATTACATCCTTAAGGACACTGCCACAGGCATCCAGCAGCTCAAACCAGGTGCCAAGGCACCTTTTTTCCCGCAAAGGCAAAAGAGCAAACACGTTTTCTCACCTCTAGGAAAGCACTGCTCGCTGCAGTTGCAAACACAATCTGTCATGTGCTTTACACTATTATTTGCCTCAGCTACAGGCACTGCTGCTGGGTCAGGTGACAGGGGACACCGTGTCAGGAGAGTAAGTCCCAGCTGCCACTAAAAAGGATCAGAAATTGTCACTTCCCTCTTTAACAGCAGAGGTTGGTCCCTCTCAATTTGACTGCCAAAGCAGCACGTGCAGGGACGTATCTACCCCTGTCCCACCCCATGCAAATAAAAAGCATTGCTGGCAGCTGAGAGAGACACAGGTACATAAAAGAAGCACTGCAAGGTGCTCCCCTGTGCACGGGAACAGCACAGGAGCTTGGCAGGAGTAGAGAGAGGAAAGGCAACAGGCTGGGAAAGGCAGCTGCAAGGCTGGGAGAGGAACAGGAGTATCTGAGAGACAACTGCTAACAAGGGTGTTTCAGCAAACAGCATCAAGAGCCAAATTATACCTGCAAGGGTTGCAGCCATCTCAGAAAGATGACAGCACCTCTCCCCTGAATTCTAAGGCTCAGGCTCGTGTTTTACTTCTTCCCAGGTCAGCAAGAGGCAAAGAATTCAGTGCATGACCTCACACTACTTCAGATGCAGAGCAACAACTGCTCTCCTTTGATTTTTCAAACAAATCTGCCCCACTGCAGAATAGCAAGACCAATTGTATCACTGCTTTGTAGCCAGAGATATTGCTCAGCCTGTGTAGCGAGTGGATGGGTGTTTGAAAACTCTTTACATTAACGCCTTAAAAACCAGCTTACACTGCCATCGTAATCTCGCACCAAACGAGATGAAACTGCTCACAGAATCCCAGACGTCAGCAATGAGCCCTTGCCCAGCCTTCCCTGTCTCTGGAAAAGCTAGACCATGAGCAGTCCCAGTCACTTATGGGGTGGCTGTCAGCCCAGAAAAGCTACACCCACCAAGAGCTAATGCAAAGTTGTTACGTTCCACAAAGCCAGGCCACCAACGGGCCGCTTTTCACCAGCACGGATCTGAAGCTCTCCGAGGATTGAAAGTCTCCTCGAGCCAGTGTCAGTGCATCTGCCAGTGGGCAAAGACTCACCTCAGTCCTGGTACTGCCATTTCTGATTCCAGAACCACCTCAGCTGCAGTGGTGGAGACACAGAGCCACTTGGTGACCGCATTTTTATTTGAGATACACAGGCACAGCTGCAAGCTGGAACATGCAGAGCTGAGCCCCGAGCTGGCAGGCAGCGTCCCCTGGATTTGTGAGCTTGATCCCCAGAGTCATCCAACCCTGACTGGAGCCTTTGACCACAAACCAAGAGGTAAACCAAACACTTTCTCATCAGGCTGGCTACCAGGTGCTCCTGCACACAAAGAGGTTGATCCTGATCACTAAAAAGGGCAGTAAAATCATCAAAGGAAAATTAATTCCGTCAGTGTTTGCTCATGTCCCCTCTTTTGTTTTACCCCCCTAATGCAGTTTTCTCCATAAAGAGCCTTCTAGACGAACAGAAACAGCAGAGACCAAAAAGACCACTTGCCTGCAGCATTCAGTGCCAAGCTTTCCCAGGCGAATGAGCAAAGAGAACCTTGCATCTTAATTCAAGGCTAACAGTGCATGGCCTCACTGCTCCTCAACAGCCTCGTTTTTTTCTTTTGAAACTTTGATAATCTTTGCATCCCTGGCACAGCTCTGTAATAAGCAGACAAGTTCTGGAATTGCTCCTGCCCCATAGGTACATTTGTGAACAAAAAGCTAAATTGGAAGTAGCAAAAATAGCCACCCCGCCCGCTCACATGAAATCACTACCTGTAACCCAGTTTGCAAGCAGCACCGACATATGGAGACTTAACCCTGCTTGATCTTCTCTTGCCTATATCCAGCAGCAGAGGGAGGGGGAAGTGTAGTGTAGAAGAGAAAACAGTTCAAAAGATTAGTTTTAAAATCTTGGTAACTTGCACACTTCTTCCTTTTGAGTGCTGAAGCGCATGAGAAAAACAGAATCTTCTTTGCTGCAGATACACAAGACCCTTTCTGAAGGACAAAGGTGCTGCCCAGAGCTGGTCCATCACTCCTGAGTAACACACAAGCACCTTCCACCCTCAGATGGGCAAATCTGGTCACACAGGAACAGCTCAATCAGCCTCCAACTGCAATACAAAAATAAAAGCAGCCTGTCCTCAGCACACTGCAGACACACAGAAACGATGCACTGCAACCAGAAAGGAAAGAGTGGACACAAAGAACATAAAGGGGATTGAGGGAAACTGGGAATCAGGTTCAAAGCAGAGAAGTGTCCCCTCTTGCTGGTGGCAGCTCACTGAGGAACTCCTTGGCTAAGCAGACACTTAAAGTGCACACAGGGTCAAAGGGAAAATAGAGAAGTTTCTGGAAGAGCTGACCTCAGATGGTTTTATGCCTGTTCTCCTGGTTACGTGGACACGAGAGTGAGCAAGGGGCATCTTTGCTCAGACTACAAGGGATCTCAGCATACACAGGAAGAGGCTGTCAGTACCAGCCATTCCAGCCCCTCTCAGGAACTGCCCGTTTCTAGCAACACCTAAAGCAGTTTGATCCAACATTTTTGGATATCTTGGTGCTTGAAACAATCAAATTTGCAAAAACAGATATATTTTTCATCACTTTATGCAACAGACTTCTTTCATTCACATGCTTTTCCAGACCAAGCATCAACTGTGCTGTTTGTAAATGCAAATCTGTTTTTGTCTTTTTAAGTAGAATGCATTTTAATTTAGAGGCCAGAAAGGTGTTATTCAGCACCCCAACCTCTCAAACAAGCCTTCAGTGCTTCTGTTAAGAAGTAGATCCAGTATGTCCCAGTTCTGGTCTAAGTACAAGCATTATCCAACAGCAAGTTGAACATCACACCTCTTTTATCACTACTTAAATGCTTAAACGCAGACCACTGCAACACATTAATCCCTGACACAGGGCTACAGCACAGCTTTAACAGCAGCACTGCTGTCCCCAGCACACACCCACTGATGCAAGCTCTGAACACAGCAAGAGTTTGCCTAACATCTTCAGCATGATTTTATTCCTATCAGCTCTTGCAACAAACACCTTTTCCCATTAGTCTTTCAACGCTGACAGTTTTAAATATAGGTAGTATTCTTCAGCTGTTTAAAACGCTAAATTTCAAGGAGAAAATAAACTTGTACCAGCATGCTTTCAAACTGTCTCAATGAGAGCAGCACATCAGATAAAAATCAATGTATTCTTACTTTGTAGACAGACCTCACTAATCATGACCAGCTCAGACGTTCCAGTTAAAATGTAACTTCACCCCAGCCTCTGCTTACATTACAAAACCACCAAAATATGCACGTTATCACAACTCAGGCAGGAAGAGCAGGCCTGTAGTATATTTGACTCAAGAATCACCATTCACACAGCAAACAAAAAGTTATCCCACCCACCCACTCACCTCACCCCTCCCCAGCCTTGTCCAGGTACACATGCAAAAAATTTCTGACAAACCACAGAAACATCTGGTTGGAAAACACCAAAGATTATGGAGTCCAACCATTATCCCAGCACTGCCAAGGCCACCACTGAACCGTGTCCCTGAGTGCCACATCTACATGTACTGTCAATACCTCCAGGGTGGTGACTCTGACACTTCTCTGGGTGGCCTATTCCATGGTGTTGACAACCCTTTTGGTGAAGAAATTTTTCCTAATATGCAATCTAAAACTCCTCTGGTGCAACTTGAGGCTGTTTCTTCTTGTCCTATCACTTGTTATTTGGGAGAAGAGACTGTTGCCCACCCTGCTACAACCTTCTTGCAGGGAGCTGTAGAGAGATGCAAGGTTTCCCCTGAGCCTCCTTTTCTTCAGGCTGAACACTTCTAGCTCCTCAGCTGCTCCTCAGACTTGTGCTCCAGACCCTTTACCAGCTCTGTTGCCCTTCTCTGGAGTCTCTCCACCCTCTCAATGTGTTTCCTGTAGTGAGGGGCCCAGAACTGGACACAGGACTTGAGGTGTGGCCTTACCAAGTGCCCAGGGGGACAATCACTGCCCCAGTCTTGCTGGCCACACTGGCTGATACAGGCCAGGATGCCACTGGCCTTCCTGGCTACCTGGGCACACTTAGATGTTTTTTCTAATGGAGCACTAACATAGCATTACTAAATCTTCAGTGCATTAATTAATGTAATTGAATCACACAAAAAAGAACCATGGTCTAGGACAAAGATTTTGTGTACGCACTGCTGCTTTCCAAGGCTCTGGCAATTGTTTGACACCTCAACCGTTAAGACTTTCTAGCACCCTCCTGGTAAAATATTATATATTTTGTTTGTGCAGTCAATAATTCTCAATATGAAAAACCATTTTATTGCAAACTTCTAAAAGGACAAAATGATCCCAACTAAAGCAGGAATCTGGCACGTAAAGTGCTCAGAATTTTTTACAAAATAATTACAATCCAAGAAAAAATGCCTACATAAATCAGTACAAGTATCATAAAGTATAAAAGCTGCAAGACAAGAAAATTATAGATCTTTCAATACAAAATACGCTTCAAGAGCTGTATCCTGTTCTTGCACATTTCATGATGTAACTTTCGTTCGAGAAATTATTTCATTCACAAAACTGTTGTTCTTTGCCAGCACATCATTTCTCAGCTGTTTCAACTTGACTTTGATGTCTTCTTCTGACATATCTGTCAGGGGCAATGCTTTCACTCGACACAGAAAATCCTGAATTATCTTTTCACCTTCCTGAAATGGAGAGAAGAGAAAGAAAAGAAAACAGCAAGGATGTTTAGATTGCAAGGAGGAATTTTCCAAATTCCCTACAAAGTATTGTTCATCAGCAGAAACTCAGTGCAGGCAAAAATCACGGTTATTTTTGTCCTTGCTATCAAGTTCAGAACACCAGAACAAACCACTTATGCTGGTACCAGGAGTTCTTTTTCAATCCAAGAGCAAAAAGCACCAGTTGATCAGCATAAACACAATATTTAACGTTATGATCTCCTATAAGTGTTCCACATTTAATTCCAGTGTGCAGCCACACGAGGTGAGGACTGCCAGCAATAACAGCACCAGAATGGTCATATTACCCAAACTAGTCACTTTTAGAAGGGACTGTCAATCAAAAGCAATGTTTCAATATGCAAAAGGAAAGAACAAATTGTAACCAGGCAACTGGAGAGTGGCCGTCACCAAGGAGAACAGATGATAATTAAGCTTTATGCATATGCTTTTACACAAACAGGCAAAGTGGAACTTCTAAACAATCTGACTTGAATAGCAAGAATAAACATTGCAATGAACAGTATTCAGAATCCCTGTATTGGAAACAATTGGTCCAGAATGCAGAAGTTTGCCTAGTCCTCTGCATTTCAGAATTCTACTGAAAAGTTTACTTAGTTTTCATCTTATCATTTAAGACTGATGCAGTAGTTTTCAGTGCAGAAGTTTCCAAAAAGTAATAGCAGCCTTTTCACTCTACACATGATGTTAACCAAGGCAGACAAATTCCATGGGTGAGACATCTAAAGCTCTGCCATTCTATTGCCTAGAGGGTTTATGGAATATTATGTATTACTGAAACACCCAAGAATAAAACATGATGCTGTTATTTGTCACAAGTGTTTGCCATGTCAAGTTAATTTACACCAACTTAGGACCAAGCAGCCAGGTCCAACTAATCTGAAAACTCCTTCACCATGATACCTGACAGAGGAAAGGTAATAGCAGAGCAACTGAGGTAGCTGGAGGGAAAGCCTTCTGGCAGTAAAAAGTAGAACAAACCAGAGATTGTTCACCTAAAGCATCAGATCCAGTTACTGAGCTAGGAACAACAAATGCAGTTGACCTCTGAAACTGAAAATAAAGTAACAGGTAACAGCCTCTGCCTAGAGCAAAGGCTTTTTAAATGTAGGAAGTGTTTTGGATATGGGCTAACACTTCAAGGCCTCCATACACTGGAGTATTACCGAGGCTGCCAGAAGGAAATAAATGTGGTACAATGCTGTGAAGTTTCAGGCTGACTGCTGGGACACAGAACTAAGCTCTGGAAGCAGGTTTGTACGCACGCAGCAAGGAGGACCCAACTACTGACAAAAACCAATGCAAGCCACAAAGCAGAAGCACGTGGATTACCCAGGAGGCTGCCACACATGCCACTGTCAGGACTCTTAATCCAGCAACAAGATGACACAGGATATTCTGATAAAGCTTCCTGCAGCCTTTGCTTTCCTTTACACTACCTGCTAAAGAAGCTTCTTTAAAGAAACTTCATTTTGTGACACCTGTAAGTCAGACATTCCAGGTGCTGATTGCCACGTTCTTCAATAAGACCAGCCTCTGAGATGCAGCAATTCTGATGGGACATGGAAGGGCACAAAGGAGAAGGCTGGGTATTCAGCTTGCCTCTGGTGTGAACAGATCTGATCACACTTGGGCTCTAAGGACTCGGCACTAATGAATACTCAAATAAGGGGAGCAAAACCAGGTGTGACCCAACTGCAGCGCCAACAATATTCTACACAATGGTAACAAAAGCTGTATCTTAAGTCCCAAGAAACTCTGTATACAAACTAAATAGTCATCAAAAGGGACGAACACAAAGTTCTGCTTTGGTTCACAGCATAAATAAAACTCCACTGGACAGGCAGACATGGTCCCTTGTATAACTTGAGTTGTACTGCTGAGCATTATTCTTTGAGAAAAAAACTTAGTTTCAATCTCATGACTATGTTTTTAGATAAAAATTTTGCCTATGTTAATTAGAAATTAATCTAAATCAAAACCCACTATCCCTGAACATCTCAACTCCTAACGAACATCACAGCCAAGACATTTTGTTACGGAAAAATGCATTATAGGTAATTATCCTCAAGCTTCGAGGGAATCTGAATCCTTAAACGATTTTGCTTCAGCTATTCCAGCAAAACAAATTTTAAAAATTATTTCTGATAGCAAACCTCTCTTTCTCTGTATAATTTCTTGGCTGGTGGTTCTCCTTCAGACTCCTTGGACTTGCCAATGTTTTGGAACTCCTCCAGCTCCAATGCTTTCTCTCTTGCACTTTCTATCACATGTTTTGGGAAAGCCGCCAACTCTGCTACATGTATTCCAAAACTCTGGTCACAAACACCTGGATGCAAAAAAAAAAAACCCAACAGTTAGGAATTCTCAGAAGATATTATGTCTACACAGAGATTATATGGACATGCTTGTAACAGTTCTCTGTTCTGAAGAATTAAGTGCGTGACATGATTTGGTTCTCCCCAGCACTTTCTGATTTGCCTTTTCGACTAAAAACGATAACACAGACTAAAGAATATGCTCTTATTTAATTAAGCTCTATTAGAACAGTAATTGCAGAGCTCCAAAGTGCTTCAGGAAGAAATGGAAAACTCTTCAGGCAGAGAGAATTTCCCTCTTGTACTTGAATGAAAATGAAAAATGATTCTTATTAAAGCAGCACAGTCTGTAGAATACAATAATTTGAATGTTTTTTAATAGATATCGCTCCCATTTACTCTATACCTATATAAATACCTATACGTGTGTGTATAGATAAATATTAAAAATGTTGCATTCTCAATCATCCCTCTCCTCCTTTGCATCTGTACCACATAACTCCTCAGTCTCCAGGAGTCATCATCTTTAATTACATCAAAATCTTTCAACTGTAACTTCACTCCTACTTCAATTAATAGTTTATAACATGCGTTTGAGAAAAGTCCTCATAATTGCTCAAAATACATATATTATACAGTTACATAAAACAATTTTCACTTCAGTATTAAAAGTCCTCTCATAAAATCTATCAACTCTTACTTGTTTACATTATCATAATTCCATTTGTGCTCCCACAGATATTACTACATCCTTTTAATTCCAGTCTCCAGCAAGGAGTTAAGAACAAATTAATTACACTTGCAAAATGACAGTTTTGGTTTGTTGTTTTTTTTTTAACAAATCATCTATTAAATACTGGGTAACTGAAGAATAGGTGAAGGAAAATTTAGCATTTAGACTTTTTCTGTTTTATTAACCTTGTAATCTCTCAGGTATCTTAAAGGAAATTAACACATTTAAGCAGAAATTAGTCTTCTTGATTTTGTATTAAAAAGACACACCTCCCTAGACCCAAAGCTAACTCAGTTCTCAGCTCAGAGAATCCTGAGCAGAGGCCTGGAGAACAGTACTTCATGTGTTTCCTCTTCCAGGGATTTTGTCACTCTTGAAGCATGAAGACAGGATTGAAAATGCTGTATAAAAGTCCCTTGTCATGCTTTTCAGGTTTAGTTATACGTTTCAAATGACATCAAACCTGTTATTTGTTTCAAAGCACAGCTGTATCCGAGCTGCCTATACACACATCCTTGATGGAGCAACGTAACAATTCCAAAACGGAAAGAGCACAACACTAAGTGCAAAAACTTAGGTGGAAGATGGATATCCAATTGGAGGCCAGGTACTTAAACTTGAAGATTTCATAGTGTTGTATCTCTGCTGACAGAGGTTTAAGTAGATAGATAAAAAAATGTTGTGTCTCCATGCTCCACAGCACTTCCAGGAAAATGGATGGAATGAAAAGACATTGCACGTGCAAAAAGATGTGTATGACTAAAACTGGCAACACTGATTGAAGAAAAATACGAAACTGGGCTTCTACTGTTTTTATCAGGACCAGAATGGCTGAATTCATACAGGTTTTAAAAACAAAAGGAGTGGGTTGAAAAGAGAGAATTCACCCAGCAGTCTGGGGAATATTAGGGGGTTTTATCGTACGAGCTGCTGTTCCAAAGGATTTAGAAGGTAGAAGGTTTTGATGTAGTGTGTATTAATTCCCTCCCCAACCAACATGCTCAAAATAAGGCATCTAAATAAAGATGGCTTGTTTGAAGATTCTGTACGTCACCATCTCTTGCTGCACCAAAACCACTCACAGTTTCAATGTACGCTTGCAGCAATTTATGATGATTTTTCTTCTGTTCCAATGCCACACTAAATCACTTTTTAAGCACCAGTTTGAGCAAGGCATTCAGAAGGCTCTGAACCTTCACTTTGTAGAAGGAGCTCAGCGTGCTGGAGAAGATGGGAAACAGCAAACTGGAAAAGAACCACAGACATCTCCTCTCCACTGGGACTGGCTGGGAAGCAGGGTCACAGCACTTTGGAGTAATACTCAAGCAAACACTGGGCGCTGCCTAGGAAAGTGCACCAACAGTGCCCATCTCAAAGGAATAAAGATCCCAAAAGACAAGGACACAGAGTTTAAAAGTACAGGGCTGTGGCAGACAGAGCTAACCCACCCAGCTTTGAGTAGACTCTCAGCAAAGCCAGAGGAGAGCAGTACTTCTGCTCCTGCTGTGATTCCCCTTGCTCAGAGCAGTCTCCCAAGCTTTATGGAAAAGTACCCAAAACCCAATTGCAAGATTATAGCCAGAGAGGAATACAAAATTAGAAGTGGTCATACACATGTAATCTAAGGGCAAGAAATGAAGTAATTTCACGGATTTAAAACCAGAAGAAATGAGTAAGAAATAGTCAATTAGTAATGTCATAGCAGTAAAACCAGCAAGGTATCAGATCCAGGATAGCCAGAGTGTTGTACAGTAACCCTGCTCTACCCATCTAAGTGTCACCTAACTCATTCCCTCATTGTGGAACTCAGAAGAGGAAAATTAAGAGGTACACAGAGTAAGAAAGAGTACTCTGCCGACTTTTTAAATCAAAATCTCAGCCCAGAGGTTGCCAGCCGGACTGAAATGCTCTAGTGAGAACAATCCAAAATCACTGTAGAGTTCACAACTAAATTGGAGTGCCATAAATGGGCACAACCTTGCAAGCCACAGTTACAGCTCTGCTTTATTTAGCAATAAATACAGGCTCCTGCTGAAGGGAGCAAAAACAAATGATGGGGGATATAGGGAAGCAGGACGAATAGATTAAATTTATGCCTAATTTAAAACTGTTTAATTTAATATTGAAAGGAATAACTGGATCCACTAAAAGACTTTAATTAAATACATCTAACTGATCTTACACTAACAAAACAGGCTACTTGTTGTTTCACTAGCATGCCATTTGCTAAAAATTAACCATATGATTTTTCCTACATCAAATTACTGCATAAATTGGGCAACATAAGACTAAGTCTTATTATAATGCAATAGACATTATTAAAAACTATCAGCACGTAAAAAGTGCACTCATTTCTTTTAAAACAACAGTTTAAGAAATGTAAGTCTCTTCCACCAGCAGGTTGAAATGGCTGATTTAGGAAAACAGGAAATAACCTTCTGGAACCCTTCTCTCTGTCTTTAAAAGAGAAAAAGGGAGAAATTCAAAAGCATTGACTTGAGTGGCAGAAATAGCCTAGAAATCCTAACAAATAACATCATCACCAACTGTGTTCACACATGGACAGAGCTCCTTTCATACACACTGTCTATGGACAGAGAAGAATGCATATATTATAAACCCTAAGCCTGGAGCATGACATGAATTTCTGGGGGGAGTTTTTTTCCATTAAGATTTTTCTCTCTCAGGGCAAAATGAAGTTTAGACACAGTCTTACCTTCCTTGACACGATAAAGCATGGTCAGTGTGTCATCGCTGGTCAGAGCAGTGACATGGAGGTTATTTACTGTTGGCACTTGGTCAGCAAGAGCTGTCAGTTCATGGAAGTGTGTAGCAAACATGGCAAACCCACAGATTTTGCTGGCAATGTATTCTGAGATAGCCCAAGCTAAGCCAAAGCCATCGTAGGTAGAAGTTCCTCTTCCCAGCTCATCGATGATTATCAGGGAGTTTTCAGTTGCTGTCCTAAAAACACAAGAGCATTTTAAAACGTTTGACAGCAGCACAAACTCTGGATACTGGAGTATCACAAGTTATGCCATGGATGCAGAGCATGGCAAGGCAAAAGACCCTTCTTATTTAAAAATATAGTGCAGACACAGCACCACACAGATCATTCCAAATCAGGTTCTTTGTCCCATTTAGACTTTGGCCTCTTGGTAGCAGCTCTGTATTGACCACTGAAATAAACAGAAGGCTACTTCAGGAACTTATGAACCAGCTAAAAAAGAACTAGAGATCTTCCACTAAGATTCCCCACAAAACAAAAATCTTAAATGCACCTTTGTTAGAGCACCTCCTTTCCCATCAACCCCAACCAACACAATTGAACAAAAGCACAGGACTTGCCTAAGGATTGAAGCAGTTTCCAGCATTTCAGCCATGAAAGTGGACACTCCTTTCAGCTGGCTGTCTCCTGCTCCCACCCGAGCCAGGATACAATCCACAATGGATATCTCTGCAGACTCACACGGCACAAAACACCCAATTTGGGCCATAAGAACAATCACCCCTGTCTGTCGGATGTATGTTGATTTTCCCCCCATGTTAGGGCCTAAGGAAGAAATTTTCAAAAAATTATTTTAAAAAGCATCATCTTTTTTACAATTCAACAGCGCTTTTAAAGGAGAACAGGCTCTAAATTAAAACAAAGAGCGTTTAAACATATTACTGTCTTGCCAGAAAAGAGAAGCAAACTTGTCTAACAGGTGCAACAAGTGGCTCCAGGGCTAACAAGGCTTGCTTGTTTGTCTTACTGAATGCTCCTTTTTCAAAAGAAAGATGATCAGAGAACATTAGGGGCCTCTCTAAGTTTTGGGACTTTTCAAAAGTATAAGCAGTCATCTAAAACATGTGTTCCTAACTAAAACTAATAAGCTTTAAATTAAAACTCATCAGTATTTATTTCTACTTAAGAATTATAATAATTTGTTTTCACCTCAAACAACTATTAAAATTTCTCCATAAAAATGAAACAGCTGAGTTACAGACTGGGTACAAGCTAATGAGTGACTTAGAATCAGCAAAACCAGATATTAATTAGTTCATTGTAACTGAAGTACAAATGAAATACAAAAGTATTATCCAGAAAACTGATCATTAAAACCAATTTTACGCTTTTGCTAACCAGAAAAAGAAGCGTGTTACCATGCATTTATTCAGATTTTCACTTTTCTTTTTGATTATGTTAGAAGTGCTCATTAATCATTCTCTAATTTCAGATCTTTGCTACTCAGAACGTATGTCAAGGACATCTGGATGGAAATTAAGATTCAATTAAATCTATAAACACTAAAAATGTTTTCGTGTGTAGTAAAATTATCTTAATTACACCAGAGAAAAGGGTAAAAAATGGTACAGTCATTGAAACATGTTTTGCATTTAAAATTAACTTTAATACTTCACAAAGAAAACACTAACAAAGAGGCTGCTTAAAATCTTGCCTACAAAAAGTGCCTATGTGGCTACGGCACAATTGATGCCTAGTGGAATTTTCCAAATCACTTTAGCAGGGTCAGGCTTTCCAGCTCCTGAGGTTGCCTAGCTTGTGGAGTTACATTCACTAAGGTCTAACTTTAAGGAAAGACGAATTTTTTATTTTCTACTGTCCTAGCAGCCTCTCTTTTCTTCACAAATGACTCTCTGAAAATTAGTGATCACCTGCTCCAAACAGTGTATTACAACAAAAATCACAACAACCAATTCCATCACTATTAGTTTGGATGATGAGAAATATGCCTGTATGTACAGAAACATGTAGAATATCCACAGCCAAAGGTAACATTTCACATGAACATTGTGGACACTTTTTTTTATAAAAACATAATCAATAATAGCAATAGATAGCTTACAAATACCCTCCCTTCTTTTCCAGAGCTAAATCTTATTCCCCATGCAGAAAGATGAGTAACTCAGTAGCTGCTCGCCCCTGACGAGAGAAATTGTTTTGACAGAATTTTATTAGGCTGCTGATTTGTTTTGCTTGTTGTTGGTTCGTTTTCTTTTTAAAAAGACATCATTATTGGAAATACTCGAGACATTTATAAAGTAAATAACAAACAAAAAAGAGAACAGAAATATTTACCAGTAATAATGTGGAACATCTGCTTGCCCTTCTCAAACGTAATGTCATTGGGGATGAAGGCCACCTCATCCTGCACTTCGATGCAGGGATGCCTGGCACCCTTCAGCACAATCCTGCCTTGACCCTTCTCCAGAATGACGGGACGGACGTAGGGCACTGGGGCCCCGTTGGACACGTGAGCAAAGCTGACAATGGCATCCAGCTGAGCTATCACATCGTTCATCGTCTGTATGGGCTCTGCATAACCTGGTTTGCATTGAGGAGATACAAATTTAATGCCATTAGCTATTCTTTTGCTCCAGCTGAGAAGGTACCTTGAAGCCTATACTGAGTTCATCAAGTTAATTCATCCGCAGGAAGAGTTTTGTTCAAGATGGAAGTCACCTCCTGTGAGTCTAGGATGTAATCCTACAGTTTGCATGCCTGAATACCAAGGGGACTTCTTCAGACTAAGAAAAGGAGGAGGTGAGGCCATGTTGATTATTTCCCCTCATCTGGAAATCCAGTATTTTTTCTTCCTCAATAATCCACTGCATTCTGATGCTCATGCAAGCCAAGACACCAGAGACACAGCACAGACAGTTCAGGCACAGCAGCCATCTATGTTTGTGTGACTGATGGGAGGGAGAGGTCTGCCAGATACAGTGCCTGTGACACCAGACTAGACGGCTTCCCCAGCACCAAAGTTTTGGTGTTTGGTTTTTTCTCAGTGAAAGGGATAAAGGACTGGTCTACAGCCCAAACTCCCCGGTGTCTCTTCTGCTTTTGGTGAAGGATAATAAAGAATGCCCTGTAAGTAGGCAATCTCGGAGCAAAATATATGGAAATAACTTAGGAAACCAATAATCTTTATTGCCATATAAGCAATGACTAACTTGATCTTATATTGCATGCCAATGTTCTTCACAGACCTCAGGTCCCACTCCTTCAGTTCTCTGTTGTCCTTTACCTCTTCTGCTGTTTGGGTGAATGTGCCCAGACTCAGGGAGGTAGGTGGAGGACAGATGTGGCCTTTATGGCCTTATTTTTGGTCCTATTATGGGATTAGCATTTGCACACACCTCATCACTGCACATTCGCAGCAATGCCAGGAAAGGGTCTGGCGACAGAAGACAATTCATATTTCAAACTTTCAACAGCTGTCTGAAAGCCACACCTCACTTTTCACATCAATTCTTTGGGCAGTGTTACAGTTTGTCTCTGTAGAAGACCCTCAAAGTAACTGCAGGTCCTCCCAGCACTCCAGACTGTGACACACACCAACAGTGGCATATTCACCTGAAGCAATGTTAATGATTTCCTTAACAATTGCATCCTGAGCCTCTTCATACTCTTCCCTGTTCCTTATGTACTCGTCATTGATGGCGCTCAGTTTGCTGTGAACAAAACAAGAGCATTTAGAAGCTGTGATGTTCTGCCTTCACCTACAATGCCAAACTTTTGGCCTCCTCATCGATGCGTTAACACCAAGTGTCCCCACCTGTTTTAACAGCAAGGTTCAGCACAAAGACCACAAAGCAACTGACCTACAATTCATCCACACCAAGGCAGCCTCAAGATTAATTCCAAGTTTAAGATCACCCATAAGGGCAAAACCAGAAATTCTAGCATCAACACACGACTCTTAAAAACATCTATGTTTGTTACAGAGATGCTATGTGATAAGAACTAGCTCTTAAAATTGAATTTCTGGCTATTTGCTACATTTTGCTGCTAAGCAACTGTGTAATTAGCCCAGCCCTACAAGAAGCTTATCAGATCTGAAGGCATTGACTTCTTTCATTTAGTAAAAACCTCAGTTAATTACTGCCACAATGAACAGGTTCTGGTCTGCAAACTAAGGTAAGCTGAAATAAAGAAAAGAGTTTAAACAAGTTTTTTACTTCTTGTCTCCTAAACAAAGAACAAGAGTCTGCAGGACTGAATAAAAAACACCCAAGTGGTGTGCCCACACTATAGGCAGAAGTCAGTCTTGTGCTTCTAGTACCACCTACAGAAGCAACTATAACTTGACTAAGCACAGAGAAGTCTTTTTTATTAGAGATGCATGGGCTGCTTCACTAAGGGAAAGTAACAGATGACACAGTACAGGTTCTAAGTACATCTTCTCAGTTACAGAAAAGCCTAACTTCATCATACATTTAGATTCACAACATATTTAGAACCAGAAAAAGCTGTTTTACTTTTCAGGGATGTTTTTAAAAAATATCCTCCGAGTAAATGTTAAAACAAAATGCAATTAAGGTTTACACTTTGTTCATTTAAGTAAATTGGTGCGAAATACACCAACATATTGGCTGGTGTCAACCAATATGTTTGCCCTCCTTTCCAAAGATAAGGATTTATAACTATGAAAGTGAGTGATTAACAGAAACCAGTCACTATTAGTGATAGCCCTGGCTTTCAAGCAACCCTGCCCTGTAGGCAGTGCTCCTCACACTCGTGTGTCAGTCAAGATCTCTCCCTCTGCTGAACTCATACACAGAGCAGGAGCAGCAGGGTTTGTCTGAAACAGACTGCACCATATATTAATCTCTGCTGCTTTCACCCTTCCATGGAACACACGCAGGAGGCTTAAAAACTAGTTTTCTCCTGGATCTGCCACTGACAGACGAGGAAGAACTTGTCAGGAGGCTGAGGTCCAATTAGAGGCTGATTATTAGCAGCACTTCCTAGGGTTGATACTGGGGCTGATCCTATTTATGCCTTGATTAACAACCTGAACAATGGGACTGAATGCACTCTCAAATGCACTCTCAGCAAGGTATGAACAATACCACAGGAAGGAGAGCAGGCAGTATGCTGGAGGACAGGCCTGCCATTCATTGGGATAACAACAGACTAGAGAAATAGGTGAACAAGTGTAACTACGTGTAATTTCAGCACACGTAAACACTAAGTCCTGCACCTGGGATGAAATAACTCTGTGCACCAATACAAACTGTATTCCACATGGGGATAAAACAATTTAAAAAAAATAATAAAATCCTCGAGAGACCCAGTGGACAAGAAGCTGAACACAAGCCAGGAGTGTGCCCCTGAGGCAGAGAAGGCCAAGCCCATGCTGCCTGCACTAGCTAGAGTGGATCCAGCACGCTGAAGGAAGTCATTCTTCCCCTCTATTCAGCACTCCTGACACGACATCTGGTTTTGGGTTTTGTCTTCCCAGCACTGAACCTAGAGAAGATGGTCACCACAAAGGTACAGAGCTGGAGCACACAGCACACAAGGACAGGCTGAGAGAGATGCCTGCCCAGGCTGAGAGAATCTGAAGTCAGCCTGGAGGGAAGAGGCAACAGACTCTCCTTGGAGGTGCAGAGCAAAAGAATGAGATACTAAGATCCCAAGTTTCTGCAAGGAAAATTCTCTTTCGATCTGATTAGGAAAGTTTTCATAAATAGTAATTCAGCACTGGAACTCGTGCCCCACGAGACTGTGAAGGATACTTAAGAGGATGGGCACTTGGGCAAAGCCTCGGGCTAAGCTTGAGATAGGATCTAATTTCCAAGGTGCATCTGCTTTGAGTGAGGGATAAGAACTAGCCTTCAACCTAAGTTATTGCCCAATTCATCACATGCAACTTTCTGCTTCGTATGCTCTGTGTAAAAACACTGAAGAACAGAGAATCCTCTGATGACTGATGCAGCCCTTGCCCCTGCTAAAATGCTCTAAAAGAGCTAAAATTCAACAAAAATGTATAGACTTTTCAGCTGATCTGTGTCAGAACTGCTGTCCAGACAAAGACACACTGAAACAGCCTCAATGCAATTAACCTGAAGACTTAAATTTTTCAACAGGTCAATCAGAAGAGCTACAGAATTGAAGTTCAATACACAAGACTAATAGAAATTAGAGAGGATTTGGAACAAAGGGGATAAAAAAGGTAATCACCAACAAAATTGCTGCATGTCACATTTGGTGATAAACATAAATAGCTCTTTCACTACTGCAGCTTGTGTCTGTATAAACACTCGCAGTAAAAGCAATTATGATACTTGCTGCAGCTAGAACAGAGAAATTAGCCGAAGTCAAAGGACCAAAAATAGATAACAGTTGGCAATGTAAATGGGGAATGCAGCTTTTAACATAAACTCTATTACTGTTCTTCCCTCATGCCAGTCCTGCTCAATATTTCAACCTGTGAGCCAATTAAAAAGGTGAAAATTCGCCATTCAAGATGTAGAGAATCCAGTTTATCAGCATAATTATAAAGGAACAATTACTTTACTTTCAGAACAGGCTTAAAAAACTACCAATACAATCTCATACCTGTTAGTAAATTTCACACCATTCTTCTGTGTATCAATGATTCCATATTTCGAATTGTTACGGAGAGCTTTCTCCTCCTTACAAGTTACTCTAAAGTGATGTCCGAACTGTGAATTTGTCTCCAGTTTGATACTTTTGCCAGCTTCCAAACCTTTCAGATGAAAAGAAAGAAAAAGAAACCAGCTGTATTATCACCAATCCTGCAGCCTGTGCTATTCCTGCTCACTAACCCTCAGTTCCCACGATTCAGCCTCTCTTACATGACCTAATTCAGTAGACTAATTCAGTAGAGGTATGAGAAATACCCAGACCAAACATAAATATATGGATTCCTTCTCTGCTCTTACTTTAAAATGCTCTCAAACTGCATATTCAAATCAGGCTCACAATTATTGTATTGCTGTGAATTCTCCAGGAAGCTGAAAAATGCTCACAGCACACAGCAAGGACACTCTGTATTGCTGCTGTAAGCACAGCACCTGTACTCTTGTGATCCTTCTACTAACACATAGCTCTGTTACAAGATTTCTCATTCCATCCCTACACACTCTTGGCCTTCCTTCTTTTCATCCAGGTATCATCTTTGCACTAAAAAAAAAATCAAGACTAAAAAAAATATGCAAGCTCTTAAAGGTATAACCTAAAGTAACTCTGGTGTTGCCTGTTTTCCTTGTCATACTTGCATTAAAAGTTGGTGGGGTTTTTTTTAAGTTACTCTTTGGACACTGGACTACTGGATGAAACTTAGATAACTGTTTAGGTCTTTGTTACCCTAGACCTTCCCTGATGTTCCAGCTTGTAGCCTGCCTGGCCAGGTCCTGCCTCCCTATCCTCATCTGGCTCTTGAACAAACACTAAATGTGTTGTTGCCTTGCAAGTGACCAGGCTCTGATCAGTGTGAGAAAAACCAGACATCATGTGGTTCTGGCATGAGGCTGACGGAAGTATTCCAAACCTGATTCATCAGCTGCACATGCAATTTTTTGCCTAAGACCAATTTTTTGCATCAATTTTTTTAAATGTCTCATTTGCTTACACATTACATTTCGCAAGGAACATCAAAAGAAAACTGAATGGACACCCAGGATAATGCACAAAGGGAGGGAGAAAGTTTCAATGCAGGTCCTCAAAGAATGTAAGACAGAACTAGACTTAGCCAAGAGTTTGATGAGTTACAGCTCTACAAAATGGATTCTGCAACATATGTGATAATTTCTGAAATATCTTGGAATGCTGTTTAAAAAAAATAAAGGCCAAGTTATAAAGCAAAAATCACTCTTTTCAACAGCTTGTACTGCGACAACCAAAGTCATCCCAACTCAATAATATAATCATGCAAACATCCTTTAACCCTTTAACTCCTTTATACCAGTTTTCACCACCTGATTGCAAAACATTTTACAAAGGAGACAAGAATCAAGGGCAGTTCCAAACCCTACCTAGTTCTTTGGCTGCAGTCTTTAGTAAGGACTGCATTTTTTCTTCCAGTTCATTCATCTTCTCTCTTAATTCTGTTAAATTAGGATCAAAAGAAGCCTTGACAAGAAATTCATGATTCTCCACCTAGAGAAAAATAACAAGAAAAAATTTATATGAACATAGGCAATAAAAAAATAAAGAATCATCTCCCTGATCATACACAGTGAAATGAATTTACTTAATAAATTACTCAATTTTTTAATATATATAATGTTGTCATGCAATGTTGTTTGTGATAGTTGGTGTCTGGTTCAACTGCAAAACAAATACATCTCAAATACTTGTTTTCTCAAATAATATATTTTATACAAGCAAAATATACCAATTTAACAGACTCCTTTCTGCTGAAATGGAGTTTCAAATAACTGAGCAGTAGGCAGGGCAAAAAGTGCAGTCAGAGGGAATGAAATCGTTATGTACATAATCTGTCTACTACTGTGGACTTAGGCAGCTAATCAAGACAGAGTGTAAAAGGATGGGGTGTTTCAAAACAAGAAGCCTTTGGAAATGGAAGTTTCTGAAACAGTAATTTCTGCCCCAAAAGGGACTCTAGAGGCTAAGGAAGGAACCTACATTGTATCACCAAAAATCCTACCAATTTCAACCCAGCTCTTGAGTTGAAAAGCAGACACGGTTCCTTCTAAGCTTCACATTTTCAGAGGCAAGGATGAAGCATGTTGTATTTCATCTTTTTTCTCTCTTCCCCATGCTTCCACTGCCAGGTGGCTGTGTACCAAAAGCACCACCAAACTTTGAAGTTGCCCTGACTTGAGGAGGAGGTTGGGAGTAGATGGTTTTTCAAAGGCACCTTATGATTCTGTGATAAATAGGAATGGAAGTGACAGTTTCTCAACTTTTATTACAGCTAGGTAAATGAATAACCACATCCCACGCTTTTTGAACTTAGATGTTTCTTTTTATATTAGAATGGATTATTGACATAATTTAGTTGCTATGACAACCTATCCTTCAATTGCACTCAGAATATAACTGCGTATTTTATTTGAACTCCCTCAAAATCCAAGAGGAATTTCAAGTCAAAGTTCAAATTCTAATATTCATAGGGACAAGGTTTAGTCTTCTGGTAAAATCAGTGCTGGCTTATCTACAGACATTTTCTAGTACCTCGAAGAGGGGGAAAAACCAAATCCAACATGCCAGATTCTATTGGATTTGATTAAAAATAACTGACTTGTTATTCCATTTAGAAGGACAACAAAACATTTTTGAAGTAGAACCTGAAATGAAATTTGAAGGCTGGACTATGAAGGGTGAAGGCTTAAACAGCTGTTAGCTTTAAAGAAAACAGAGTCCCAGGGCACACAAACTGCATCAACAGATGGTCTGTAACTGGTATAAAGCTATAAATTTCTTCATTACCATACATCACAAATTACAGCAACATGCCAATCAAACAGTCTTTCCATAAACAGTAAAAGGCAGTTGATGGATGTACAGCACAATACAAAGAGAGAAAACGCAGTGTTCCTGCCTTTGGAGAAAAGTATGCATGTTCAAAATTTTAAAGCCACTGAAGTTTTCACAAGTCCAGCAAACTGCCCTTACTACCATGTCTGGCACATGTTTAGGTAGTTCTCTTATTTCTACAGTCAGCTGAGACCTACGCTTAGGATAATCGTAATCCTTGGTTAATCAATAAAAATGAAAATCCTAAAAGTCTCCCCAAGTAATAAACATACCCTGGGCTACATTCTAGATTTGAGACATATCACTGTAACTTTAAAAATAAAGGAAGCAGAGAAATGACAAAATTACTTCTCCACTTTTAATACTGATGAGATATTCAAAAAATAGTTTCAGGTCCACAGCACCCATATATTATATATATTATATACTTAATTATATATTAAGTATATATTATATATTAAGTATATATTATATACTTAATACCCAAAGTATTTTTTCACTGGTTAGATAATTTCAGATAGTGGGTGAATATCCTATTGAGTATCCTGAATATTTAACTGATATACTAATAACTGTCTTCATATATTCCACAGCTAAATTATCACTAGCTACTTAATACAGATGATCAATTAAATTTAGTGAGTATGGAGCAGATTGCAAGGTTCAATAAGAAACTTTAATTGCTAAGTAAACCCCACCCACACAACATTCCATACCTTATCCATGTCCAATGTTGTCTCTATCATCTCCAGAAACTTTGAGAAGTCAGAGCAGATATCAGCAAGAGGTGTTATAAATACTGCTAGCAACAACATCTGGTGAGCTCCTGTTATGAATAAACAAGAAAAATTATCGTTCACAAACCCCCACAAATTTACCAGAATTCACTTATCCAAGATAAACAACACAACTGCTTAGCTGGTTAATTTTTACAAAGATGGGCTATGATTATTTCACTGAAACACATGTACCTTTTTCTAAAATTGGCATTCTCCCACCTACATTCTGATTAAGCTTGTACCTATTCTGTCATCTTTGTTCATAACTGGGGGCATTAATTCCCTTCTACTACGAGTAAGACTACAAGCAACAGTATGAAAGCAAACCTGCTGTCAGAATATTACCAATTCTTGCACATAAAAAGTTGACATGCCTTTAGCAAAAAGTGTAGGTCTTATCATCCATGCTCACAGTTTTTAATTTTTCTTAATGCAAAATTAGCAAATACTGGGAATATTTGGTAATTACAATACGGACATAGAAACACAGAAATATGGACATAGAAGTGTATGTTATCTGGTTTTGTTTTCCACAAAAAAAGACCACATATTATAACCAGATCTTTACAGTCACTGCTTTCCACTAGATGGGAAGTCATCAAAATTAACAGAGATACTCCGTAGCACTGCATAGAACCAGTCAAACTGCACAGAACACATATTGGCTGGAAGTCCATGGAACACCAGAAGCACTGAACCCCAAAAGCAGTTCACAGTTAAATTAACATGCACAGATATTGCAAATTTGTGAAAGAAGTCTTTTCTTCAGGTAGACATAAGCTACAAATAAGCACCTATATCCAGCAGCCAGCCGTGGAAACGTTCTGTCAGTAAATGCATGTTTACATCTTTGCAGCCACTTCAAGTTAGGATTTAATCACAGAAAGATTAGCATTACTGACTACATGATTTACAAAAAATGCCTCAAAATGAATCTAATACTATGAGCTTACAGTCACTGAATTATGTACAGAATTATGCTGCTTGCCTCTAATGTTTACAGGCAAGGCTTTGCACATCAACAGAGAAATACAGAATTAACTTCTGGCTAACTCCAGAGCCTCTCAATTTCTTACCAGACTAAGAAAAAGGTCCTAGCCTTTCCTAAGAAAAACTGCCATACAAATTTATAGAAGACTTGCCACAGAAATTTATAGAAGTCACACAGTGAGGACACGATTACCCAAGTGAATCTCCTCTCTCAGTCGAAGTAGAGAGAAAAGGTTTGGTTTGATTCCTTTTTCTACCATGCCTTTTTCTTCCCCACTCTTTCAAACTTTTAAAGTTCAAGCTCTAAACTGACTAATACCTATTAATAGAGGAAAAAAATTACATATTGTTGAGAGATTATTGAACTTGTAAAAATGGAGTTTTCTGCTGGCTAAAAATCTTCAAAACTATGAGATATGAAATAAAGATTGTTTTCTATTCCAAATTTCTTGCTTGCCCTCATAATATCTTGGTTCTTTCCCTCCTGTAAGAAGACACATCTAAACCAACCTAGAAAATAAAAGGAGTCAACAAAGAAGAAAGAGACTGAAGAGCAGAAAAAGTTTCATGTCCATTCCTCAGAGTGGACTTAGCAGTTCCCAGTGCTCCAGCTGTCAGAACACATGGCACACACAATGAAATGATCTTCAGTATTCTTAAATCAATGAAAAACGATTGTGCTTGGACTTTAACTAGCAATTATAATTTCTTTTCTCGAAAAGAGTAAGTAGGGAAGTTTCACGATGCCATTTCATTATTTAAGCTTGAAGGGTACATCTCAGACACCACAGGAAGATGTCACATTCAACAAAAGTTAGAATATATTGATTAGTTAAGTAAATAAAATACTAATGTATTCACATACAGGTCAAACTGATACACTGCAAAATTTATTTACACTTTTAATCCAGCTTCAAACTCAGTATCCAGCACTTGAAGGAAGTACAACAGTGGAGTCAGCAAATAATGAGGATTTACCAAAGTTATATGCACATGCTTTTCTTAAAACACCTGGCATTAAGAGAATATGAGCAAGAAACACCACTGAAAAATTCGAAATTAAACTCTAACATGTCTTGCACCTGTATTCATAAACTCATAGAAAAGATGCATAGTAAAAAAAAAAATCCTCTTTTGCACCTACTCAGCATTATTAGCATGGAAACTAACCACCGAGAGAAAGACTAATAGACCTATGTATCATCAAAAGCAGAGATTCATATGGATCACAAAGCCTATCTGTGCCCAGCTGCAGTTTTTCATTTAAACCATAATTTACTTACTGAAGCACAGACAAGTGTTTATTACATGTGTTAAAGACTATTAATACGGTTCAAAAATGTTGTCTGGAAATTAAAATAGAGCGCTGATCTTCAGACCTGAAACACACGGTTTGGCAGCAAACTGACACTACTCTATCCAGGCAAAACAGACAGATCCTGAGGACTAAGTGCACTAGTCACTTTGATAGTGCAATGGCAAGTGGGATAAAAGGAAAAGAACAATGGAAATTAGAATAAAATTCAGTATGGGTTTACTAGAGGCAGATAATATCCATATAGTGCAACACCTATCTGAAATACTGAATGCCCGAGACAAAGGGGACTCCGCAGACCTAATTTGGGCTGTTCTAAAGCATTCAGCATGGTGTCACAGCAGATGCCAAAGTGCAAGATCTATGATTTATGCAATGACCAGAGTGCAGATAAAGAGGCCATCAGCCACTTGCAGAAGGTGAACAAGCAGAAAGGACATCAGCTCCTCCACGGCTCATGGATGCATTTATCTTTTTAAGAATGTGTGAATTCATACTAATGCACAAAAGAAGGCTGCCTATAAAAGTCATTAAAATATACAACATGGAAGATATCAGTAGATTATATTGGAATAAGATAAATCAGAAATAAATCAACACTAAGTGACCTTGAAAACTGGGCTAATAGAAGTGAAGTAAAACTTAACACTGACTAAGATGACACATTGATAGATAAATGTGTTTCCACTATGAGTAAGGGAATAATCAGTTGGATATGACAAAGGATGGGAGACAGCCAAGTTTGATCACAACACAGCTGTAACACACCAGTGCAACAGTCTGGGAAAGAACAGGACTGAAACAAGCAGTAAGAAGCATTTCCAAAATCAGCAAGAGGTATTCAATTACAAGGTATACAGTATGGTAAAAAAACACCTGAAACCCAGCAGACAATTCCTGCATATTTACAGATTTAAAGAGCGTTCATTTGAGATGGGAAGGAAGATGCTCCAGCAGCTTCTTGAAGACAGAAATCTTGTAAGTACCCAAATTTCATGCCCCAGGAATTTGAGTAATGAACAACTGCTCCCTCTTGCCAGCTAGACCAAAGTGATTTGATGACTCAGAGTCCTTCCCCATCTTATGCAGACTTCTTAAGTTTAAACCAGAAAAAAAGCCATCTTCACTCATCACCCCCCTCCTCAGTTTTCATTATCCATAAAAACAAGGATTTCAACAAAACAATGCTTCATACTGAGGGAAAGGCAGTCCCAGCTGATGACTTCATGGTTGTTCTATATCCCTATAGCCATTCACAAGTAAGGGAGTTCTGAAACTGGCACATACTCAGAATTGTCAAAAATCTTTCTGACTTTCTATCCCTTGATGGCTTAAAACCTTCTGTACAGTCAGA
The DNA here is from genome assembly GCA_013397725.1 of Rhagologus leucostigma. NCBI lineage: Eukaryota > Metazoa > Chordata > Aves > Passeriformes > Rhagologus > Rhagologus leucostigma. Next base: position 2,509,856 of record VZTD01004439.1, read on the forward strand.
AACAGTAAAGTTATCAGACCCAGTCTGAATCACTCGTGCACATTGAAAATTACCAGACCATTCATGTACTTTGAACAGGTGGTACAAGTACAAAGAAAAATAAAAATAACACACCACCTATTTTAAACTATCTTTAGTGTACTGCTGGTGATTGCCCTACTAAGTCCAACTGATTCATGTGTGGAACAGGAAAAACCTTTTGCAGTCTATTAACTTTTCCATATGGTGAGCTTAGCAGTTTGCCTTACACAGCTTGCTCCTCAAAACTCTAAAAATGGAATTGTTTTCCTACCCCAGTGTTATGACAGAGGAACTCTGTTGATCCAAATGGCAGCTAATATAAAAAGAAGCAAAGACAGGAAGCTGGCATCCTGAACTAACACCTCAATATAAGATGGGAATCCAAGAGCTCCATGTCAAGGCTAAACCAAGCAGAGTCTGCTGGGAAAAGACAAATGGAGACAACTGAGGCAGCTAAAGAGTGGCACAGCTCTTTAAGAACAAAAACAAACAAAATGGTTACATCTGTCAGTTCCTTCAGAGTTTCAGATCTTAACTGCTCTTTGGCTGCAGCCAGCAACCAAAAATTGATTTAAGATTAATATTGTAGAAGATAAGTTTCATTACTTGAAGTCATAAAACTGTAGTACGGAAAAGTATAAGACACTGGGTAGCTTTATTTTCCGCTCAAATAGAGAAAAGAAATTTTTGTAACCATACCATTTCAAACAACATTTGTTTTTAAGGCTTTGGTGCTTGCTTTATGCAAAGAGAGTTTCTAACAAATTAATGGGCTTCTACAAAAATGAGCTTTCTGGTAGGTTAGAACTGCTGTTGTTAAATTGAATCACCCCCTTGTTATGCTGATCCTATTTTGCATTTTCTTGGTAACACACAGAAAAGAAAAAAATGATCAGCTTTTGTATTTTCTAGACTTGCTTGTCACAGCATTGTGCTTCCTACTAATGAGGACTGGGAGAAACCCTGGCATGTTACCTGTATCAAATACAGGAGCATTATGATTTAAAAAAAAAAAGCCATTCAAATTATACCAATAATACTTAAACTGAGGGGGGTTTGTGTTTAATTACAACCCGAAGTGGATGACAACACTATTGTATGAATGGTATCTTGTTTGTAAGATCATAATACACACAGGTATGATTAATTGGTCAGGAATTCTTAGAGACAAGTCTGTGTCAAAGATTACCACACCATCACCCAACAGTTCAAGCATCCCAGCTACACACTAATTGGAACACACTTTCCTGCAAAGATTTGGTTATGTGTATTTTTAAGTATTTGACTGGCATTTCAGAATTTCAGCTCATTTCAAATTCAAATGTATTTAAGCTTTATTCCTGCAACAAAAGCACACAGGAAAAAAGTAATCCTTGGAAATCTAAGCTCTATTTCTTTGCATCATCAGTATACTACAAAACAATGAAAACAGATGGGGGTAGCATTACCTTCATGTTTTTCTAGTGCTTGTACAACATTAGGCAGTTGATTGATAGCCTGGTACATTCGGTAGCAGTCTTGTAAGTTTGCTGCTTGTCTCTGAAATTTCTTTGCCAGCCGGTTGAGGTCTGGAAAGCGACGTAACAGATCTTCTTGAAGGCACTGACGTAGTTCTGGATCCATCACAAAAGCTTCAACCAAATTCAACCTATATAAGAAATTCATAACAATGATTAGCATAGCATGATCTATAATTCTTTAATGTCACCAGTCAGAATAAAAACACTTATCTGACAGTTTCTATCTATACTTTCTGTATGGCCTTATCCACTAGTCAACATTCCTGGTAAAAAAAAACCAAATGAAAATAAAACACATGAGCTGAGAAAGCAAGGAAACTTAGCCTGTGTCATGCTTCTGTAGTTTTGAAGTTGGGTTTTTAATCAACAGCACTGGAGTGCAACTGTTTCACGTGCAAATAACAACATCTATCCTGTAGGTAAAGCTGACTCTCAAAATCAACTCTGAGATTAATCCTTTCCCTTCACGATAAAAGAAGTCTTCCAGTAGTCTATGGAAGAAGAGGTATTAAGCAGGAAAAAAACCCACAGTTGGCAGAGTTTAGCTCCCTGTGCTCAAGGCCAACACTGACACTGTGCAGCCGTGCAACCCCGGACCACAGGATGGGAATCCTCGTGGTTGGAAGGCACCTCTGCGCACTGACTACTCCAACCTCTGCTCAAAGCAGGGTCACAGCTAAAGCCAGCTGCCCAGGATGGTGTCCAGTCACATTTTGGGCATGCCCAAGGATGGTCCCAGTGTCAACCCCTGGAACACAGCCCTGGTGACTGACCTCCATGGGGACTTCATGCCCCTGAGCCTGGCAGCTCAGTGAGTTTTCAGTTCCCCACACTGTACCGATCTAGTCCATACTTTGAGATGTAACGGGAGACAGTGACAGCTCAAGTCAGGATAAGCAACATTCCCTGCTCTTCCCTTATCCAACCACCTAGGCTATTTGTTGTAGAAGGTTATTGGGTTAGCCAGGCATGATTTTCCCTCTGTAAATCCACTCCAACTACTTCCAAACTACTGTTTGCCTCATGGCAGGCACTGGGGGACTGCATTCTTATCAATGAGAGTACGGTCTGCCAGCCTTGTCACCACTGACTCCCAGCTTGCCTTCCCTTGCTGTTGCTCCCTGACATTTTGGTTTGGTATTTTGTTGGGGTTTTTTTTTCTGTATTTTTTTTTAATTGTAGGTATGAGAGTTTTTAAATAGTGAAATAAATATTCTTTAAGTGCTGAAAGCAAGCATAAATCTCAGTAAGAAGCGACAGAGCATTAAATTGTATTTCTCCACTAGAATGAAAGTGAATTTTCGTACATTTCTTGGGGGTTTTGCATCAGTTAATATTGCCATCTCTACACATTTTGCATTTGGAGCTAAAAAAAGAAGTCAGATATTGTTAATTTTGGAATGCCGGGGAGGTCAGTGTTCTTTGATCACACTTTCAGAATACCAAAGAAGAGCTCTGCCTCCTTCAGAGACCTCCACATATTACATACTGTGCTCATTTCTGGTTAATAATATCTATCAATATCTTTGCTTCAGCAGTGAAGTTAATTTTATCTAGAGACATGCAAGCAAAGAAAGGATAGCTTTCACCACATTATTCCTGCTGGTTTGCTTACTGGCAGAACAACGCATTTGTTTCAATTACAGTAACATCTGCATTTGCAAAATGCATTGGAAATGACAATTTTTTTGTCATTCTGACAACAGTAATCTCTACATTACACACTGCAGTGCTCTGCAGAGTGCCAGACACTGGCAACAGTACACAGGGGTTAACACAGTCCACTGCCTCAAGCAATTAGCAAAGACAGTCAGGAAACAAAGGCTTTGGCTAAAGCAATACAAGAGGTAGAGACCCCTGGACAGGCAGCGGTACATTTCTGCATACAAAAAATTCCTTCTGTTTCAAAAAGTATTCTACCCCCACACTCCAGTGAACCTTCTGTATTATACAAAAAAAAAAAAAAATCAGTGAAGAAGATGAGAGAAGAATCCTACCTCTACATTTATCCATTCAACTACAGCCTTAATACATAAATTTAGAGATTGACATTACTGACACATAAGGCTGCTTTACTTCCAAAAGGTACATTAAAGTTTCAGCATGCACACAGAGCTTGTCAGAAATAGACAGGAATATACTGAAGACACCTACTGCAAGAACACAGAACAAGACTTGTATGAGAAACATCATAAAAGCCAAGCAATTTTCCACTCTGATCCCTGTTGGTGTTTCTGAGCATGATCTCCAGCTTTCAGACTTCTGTCAAATGGTTTGGAGGAATAACAAGAATTACATGATGTTGTCACAGCAGATACATTGCCACGTTTATTACAAACCCCTTCAATTTACCGAGCAGACCTCACTTAGGACTCACGTCACAAACTGTTCTATCAGAAGCGCCAGCAGCAACCGGTGACCAAACACAGCTTTTAAAGACCAGATATCATTTAAATATTTAGAAAAAAAAAGGCAACAAAAACTGGACCAAACTAAAGACACCTGATACAACTGCTTAAACAGCCTAAATACAAGCCCGCTAACCAGATGTCTTCCTTCCCCAGGGGATCAGAGAAGGAACCAACTTCCCAGCATGAACCTCCCCCTCCCAGGAACCAAGTAGCTTGGTCATTTTCAGTCCTCTAACCTGCAAACAATTCCTTTGGCAAAAACAAAACAGGATTTACTGTGAACTTCTCCATTTAGCATACCCATGTGCTCCTATTGTTACCTTCCTTGGTCTTCAGCAGTTATAATCATGACAAACACTCAAGAGGTGGTACTATCCTGATGTTAGGTCCTCTCACTTCCCAGGTGTTATGCAAGATTTGTAAACATATTTATTGCTTCTCAATTATCAAAATACCACCACACCATCAACCCATAAAGAGGAACTAGTTGCAAATACCTCAAAGTTTTATTATCTGCAAAATGGCGCTAATTTATTGTTTAAAACAATCTTTCTTTACTTAAAAAAAGCACCAGGAAGAAAGCAAGACACATTTGGAATGCTTATCCATTATCTAAGTGAATCCTAATCCAGAAAAATGCTATTTGTGCCTGCAGCAGGAAACCAGCGTTTGCTGGGTTTATCCAACCTGCTTAAACTACTGACTATTCCATGACTTCAACTTTAAAATGTCAAGTATAAAAACTACTTTTTTTTCTTATTTTGATGACCAATTTCACACACGCAAGAATGGGCAAAATTCAAGTTCACCACCAACATCAGATCCTATCTTGCTCTCTCATGGCTTATGCTTAAAGTCAGAGAACTTAGCTTTTCTTCCAAGACGTCCTTAGAAAATCAGTAATCCTGGCATATGGATATATACACAGAATCACTTCTGAAAACTTACTAAATTTTGCACAGCTGCTATAACAGTCATTCAAGAATATCTCAAGCACAGCTTCTGTAGTCTTGAGCTTATCTTTACCAGGATCTAGATTATTTTTTTCGCTTGTGCCTTTTGCACAAACAAACCCTTCACTTTCATCCCACGGCTCCCTCAGCCTCTTCAACAGACTCCTGGATAAAGACCTGTCAAAGGCGTTTTGAAAGCTCTAATTTATTTTTTTTTCCCCTCCTCTTTTGTCCACAATGACAAGTTCAAAGAGTTTTCAGATCAGCACGAACAATTTTCCTCTGCCAAAACCATGATAATTAGACTAACATTTCATGACCTTCCTGGTACTGTTCTGTCTTCCCCCCTACATTTGCCAGCCACAAAGATACATCTGACAGGTTTGTGTTCAGGCCAAATTTTGCATAAGAATTTCCTGTTGGTAAGAATACATACAAGGTTGCTGAACAGAAAGGGCTACGTTAAGGTAAAGAAACCATAAGCGACGAATAATGCTCACAAGTAATAATGAAATCAAACGACAGGTTGCTTTTAATATAAAGTTCAGCTGAGGGGAAAAAAAAAAGAAAATACAAAAAGAAACGAATTTTAAAAATCCAAGAAAGTGTAACCAGACAATAGCTGACAACACTAGCTAACTCGTTTCTGCCACAAAGCCAAAAGGAAAGGAAAACAGAGCAAAATTTTCCACCACAGATCTAAGGCAGCACAGTCAAGATAACAGAAACAATTGTAAGTAGTGAAACCACACTAGAACACAAAGGAAATCTCTGTTTCTAGACAGTTATTTAAATTTACAAATAAAACCACAAAAACAGCAAACAAGACTTCAGCTAATGTAACTGAAAATCACCAGGGGTGCTTTTCTTGAACTCAGAAATTGTAACCACCTTTTATTCCTGCTATGCAAAACCAGGGCTGTTTACCAGCTTTGAATTCTGTGCACTAACAAGTATCATCAGGCTTAGTGTACTCTGCGAGACAGAGAGGAAAAAACTTACTTATCTCCAAGTTTCTGCTGGATATTCCAGAATCCAACTCAAAACATTCCATCTTTTCCCCAGTTTTACTGTTAGTAAGAGGCATCTCCTGAACCAACTACTGACAAAAGGCCAACGTACCACACACACATACATACAGAAAAAGACAACAAAAATCTGTTTTCGATCTAATATATGTCACACACTTTCCCAAGCCTCGACACACTGCTTCCATTCCACTGAGGTATGCATCACATTTGACATCAGAAGAGATTGCTTCTTCCCTTGCTACACCTATGCAACATTTTTCATCACCATTTTAAGGTGCCTCAACATGGACATTGTCAGGAGGGTTTAATCATATTTCTAGGTTTTTACACAGCTAAATATCAAAGTTTAAGTTAATAAGAAAACATTAACCATGCCAGATTTGTATGTACATTTTATGAAGAAAGAATTCTGTGTGTAGAAATAATAACTAAACTAACAGACTAAAATAAAAGACCAGAGTTAAAAGGAACAGAGTATTTATAACGCCTGAGCAGGATTGGCCAGCACCAAAAAAAAAAACCAAAAAACTTAACAAACCAGTGTGCAATAAGATGAGTTATAAAGCACCTGAAGTTTTAATCTCTCCTCCACCAACATCTTACAAAACCCTGAACAGCTATGCACCTCTCTGTGCATGCAGGAAAGAAAACACTTCCCTCAAGCACCTCTGCTCAGAAAAAGGACTCTGAGGTTTTTTTATCATTTCATGAAACTGGGATCCATATATAATCAGCAATATATATTTTAATAATGAGTAATATATATTTAGCTATTACTACAGGGTAGTGACTTAAAATCTCAATTACTCATAGATGTTTTCAGAAAAAACTGTATTAACTAAAAATTCCAAATGACACGAGGAAAAAATGTGTTAACACTGAAATAAATTAAGAATGCACCCTCTTTACAGCAGAAGCTGACTCACTTTTAAGAAGACTTTAAAGTTTGTAACTCCCCTGACTATCTAACAGCTGAGTCTTCTGAAGGGCATACATTTGTATTCTCTGCCTGCTAAAGGGTTTCTTTGACTGCAGATTAAGATCAACTTTCCTGTCCAACTGTTTTACTTTATTATGCAGAATTTTAATCAAGAAACACCACCTTACAAAAGCAGCATATTAAGGACTGCTTTAAAATATACTGAGACTTTCATCTCACCACAAGTTTCAGAATATGAACAGTTGTATCAGCTTAATTTCATATTTTGTTTATACAAAGGAAAGTGGAAGAACACTTTACATATCATTATGTTGTCTTCCCTCAGGTTTCTTTCAAACTCAGATCTCTCCTTAATCCAATGTAGCCAAAGCAAATCCTCCCTGGACATACTTAACCTAGACATGTAAAATGATACCAACCACCTTACCTGTTCTAATTGGGTTTTCTTTTTCACACAAAGCACACGGTATTTTAACACCCTGGAGGAAGCCCAGACTACAGCAAGTTGCATTTTTTTTTCCAACCAGAAATAAACAAGGCACTGTCCTAAGCTCCCTTGATAAGCTTCTTCTGGTGACCCAGTCGTTCCCTAGACAATCATCTCTCTCCCAAAAATCAGCCATAATCCAGTTCACTGCCCCAGGTAAGCAGCAGATACCACCTTAAATTTGCAAAGCTCTTTCCGTGCCAGAGAACTTCAGTATGCTTTACAGCCTTTGAAATATTAAGGCAAACATCTAAGATTGGCACATGGGAGCCTAAATCAGAAATCTGAAACCTGATACTGAGAATTACTTTAGTAATTCAGCACACAGCAGCATAAAAATCACACTGACAATCTCAGGTCATTTTGCCTCAGACAATCAGAGCTGTTGCATGCATTTATAAAAATAACATCCAAAATTTCTCAGACAAGCACAGAGAAATAATGCAAAATAGCTAGGCAACCCACACACGCTTTTGGAAGTGCTTAGTTATGCACAAAAGACTTTTTTTTTATGAAACTGGAGCGGTCTTTGCAAACAATTCCAAATAAATGTAACACAAACCCTGAGGAATAAAGAACCAGCAGCTTTAAAAAGACTAATACCATCAAAAGCCATTTTATTTCAGTCATAAATCATAGGCTTAGGATCACTGATCTCAATCCCCACTCAGCTCACACTGGAGCCTTTGCACAGCCAGAAGTTGCTCTGGTTTCTGGCAGTGAGTCTCCAGCTGATGGCAACATTTACCCAAGCCACAGGAATAGCCTTGGAAAGGGCTCAGCATAGGCACCAGTTCTTGCAGTACTTTTGAAGACACTAGATTTGAATCCAGGTTTCTGATTCACCAAGAACTCAGAATGCTGCTTTCTGGATGAGTTGTATGCACACCCCTCCAGCACTTCTTACATACAACACGGAACATCCCAAGCAAGGGGTCGAAATCTTTCTACTGTTTTAATGAAACTGTACCAATTTGGCCATACAATATCATTAGGGTCCAAATTATCGTGCCTGAGTATCACAAGCTGTTCACCTGAGCAAGCTGTCCTCCAGCTCTCCCAAATTTGCAAGCACACACAAGGGCCTGTAGTTCAGAAGTAGACAACTCGGGCAGTTCCAAGAGGCCCGGGTGAGAGGCCTGTGCCCAGGTAATCAAGGCTTCTTCCTACGGTCTGCCAAAAAGAGAGCAGCCTGCACCTTCACATGGATTCCCCTCCACACCAAATGGCTCAAGTTTTCTTTCCCACCCGCTCTTGCCCAAACAGTGCAACCTGGTCATTGTTTCTTCCTGGCATGCGAGCACAAAGTTGGTTTTGTTTCCTCAGTTAACACGCTATGAATGTTTCTGTATTATCAAATTACTTCACAGCTTCCCTCCCTGAAAACCATTGTCACAAACTGAACACCCTCAAAAAGCTAAACTAAAAGATACAGTTGCTTACAAAAGAAAATTTTGAAGAAGACAGTGAAGAAGTACAACACTGTATATCCCTCCTCAATTCAGAATTTAAAGTGCATTACTGTTTTTTGTGAGGGATGTGAAATTACGGGCTTTTAACAAATGAGAAGATATTGTATAATACAGTAGATTAACAGAAATGGCAAACCAGGAACAAAGAGCCCCAGGATGATGGATTTCCCAGTTCACCTGTAATGTCTGCGTTCTTACAATGGCAATGCTGTCATCCCAGTGAGATTACAGCATTCCTCGGACTCTGATGATCTCCCTAGTTTCTTAAAAGATTTTGCAATCATTCACAGTTCTAGACTCAAACAGAGTTTCAAAACTTCTCCTAAACCAAAACAAAAAAGTCAGACAGACCAAGCACGACCCAGTTCAGTGGTACAGCTGGAAAGCTGTCCTGCTCTTTACACAGAGAGACCATGAAGCATAGAGGAACAAAATCTGGCAGTCTGGGAAAGGCAGCTGTGGGTACCTCAGCTTGGCACTGAGGGTGATGCTCCCAGTTGCAGCCCCCTCCTTAAACACACATCACTATTTGCTGTGGCTGGGTTTGCTTTTCACCTCTGGCTCCCCTGAACTACCTCACCCTGAGGTGGCCCTGCCAGCTGTGGACAAGCACAGTTGCACCCTGATGTTGGCCTAAACTGCCTAGGAAATTACACCTTTAACCCCAGTTGCACCAACACTTCCAGGCTGACAGAGAGCAGCACTGCCACCACGAGAAGCGTGAGACACTGCTGCTACCCCCTGCTCCTCTACCTGCCATACTCTCTCCCTCAAGTTTTAAATGAACTAAACCAAGGGATCTCCAGGCACGTATCTGGAGCCCTCAGAATGTATTTAGCACTAACAATTGGCTTTCACTCCATCATAACAGTGCAGCTCTTTGGAACGCACTACTGCTGTCTTTTAATCTTAAATGTAACTTGAAGAGACCATGAATATCCTGACTACTTTTCACAGCCCTACTGAAGTATAATCCCTCGTGATACAGAGTCCAAGGTTCGAAGAGCAGCTTTAGATCCTAGAAGAGCCACAGAAATCAAACTGCACACACTTTCCAGAGCTCTGGGTACACTGAGGGTGCTACTAAGCAGCTGGACAGATCAGGCTCCCTGCTGCTAAACCTGGAAGATTAAGCAGTGTAAGAGAAAGCCACATCCAAATACCAGTCTCATGCCTTTTCTAGTTTTCCTAATTAGTCCCTAAACCATCCCACCATGATAACAATAATGGATATTTCTAACTTCAGGATAGTCCATTTACAGATAAATTTCATCATTCAAGTAAATGCAGTCTTCCAAATAAACAGAGCTCACACTCCCTCTACATCAGTTACATTCATATAACATAAAATTAATATGTATCAGGGGACTAACAGACTCTTTACCACCCTACATTCAGGTGAATTCCTGAATACACCATTTGAGTATTACGTCAAAGGCTAGAGAGCAAATTAAAGCCCTGGGATTCTACCAGGGGTACCAGGCACAAAGTAACTATTTTTTGTAAAAATCAAGCAAAGATTTGGAAGCTGTATGCATTGACTGTGAGGCAAGCTAATAAGATCAGAACAAAAAAACCCCCAGGATTATCAGGAAAAGCAGTTAATTCCAAAATAACATCAGAGATTTTTCCTCCCAAGATAATTACTCAAGTATGATGTTACCAATAATTTGTTATTTTTGCACAAGTGTTTATGAACTTTCCAACCTCAGCAGATCAGCCAAGGTAAAAAAGAAAACAATTCTTCAGCAGAAAAATAAAATCTTTGGTCTTATTCTTGTCATCAAAGTACCACTTGATGCAATTAAGACCTTGCTCCTGAAGCAGACTGCTGCAACAGCAATATTTTTAGACCCTGAGGGAAGGGAGTGCCTGGTATCATGCTGAAGAACATGCAAATAAAGCAGCACCACACCAGCAGAGCTCTGCTTGGCCTCCTCTAGCCAGAGCTAGCGAGGCAGTGCAGGACTCTGAGGCAGGCACTCCAACTCCCTACAAGGGAAAGAGAAGCGAAGGAATCGTCTTTCCTTCACTGACAAGGCAAGGCCGGCAGTGCTCCCGATGGCACCATCGCCCTTCCCACGGCCAAGAGCTGCAGGCTGTGAGCTGTGTTTCACAGAAGTACAGAGGGGGATCTGCAGGAGCATTTCTGCAGGCAGGAGGTGACCAGAGCTTGCCAGGGCTCCTACTGTTTCTCTCCAGGTAAGACTGAAGGCCACCTATGCCCTGAAGCAGGGACACAGAGACATCTCCCTCTCACCACCCCCTGCTGAGGGTTCATTCCCACTGCAGACCACCCCTGGCTCTACAAAACTCAGGTCCTGAAAATATCAGAATATTTAAAACAAAAAGTATAGCTCCTGTCTAGATTCTAAAGAAACTTTCATACACCTGTTCATCCAGCCTACACCCACACAATCACCCCAATCACAGTTAAAACGAGAACCGGGTGTCTTTTATCTCCCATTCCTCAGCCTGGGTGTATTACATACAGTAACAGCCACTATCCAAGTGATAGACAAGGAAAATAGACCATTACTTACTTTTCCCAAAAGCTGTATTTCCCACGTAAGAACAAAGTACTTTTTAATTATTACCAAGAACTGCCATTCAAACTAGTTTTATGTAACAGCACTATTTAGATTTGATTCCCCCTCTCCTCCTCCTTCTCAGTTAAGGAATAACAAAATTATTACCCTTAATGAATTAAACAGATCCACAGAAGAGGAACTGGGATAAAAAGGGGAAATTCTCACCTTATAGTAACACACTACTTCACAGAATGATTAACAGTGTTCCCAACTCTTAAACATACATGTGTATAAAAATAAAAAACCAAGAGTATCTACCAACAAAGTTGATTTTTGAATATTCAACACAGCAAATCCTTTCCCACCTTAAACCCCATTGCAATCTGCTGGACTAAGCAGTCTCTTACCCTCAAGGAACTGTACAGATAGAAGTGCAAAAAGGATAGCTCATAAAACAAGAAGTATCTCCCAAAATCTTTGTCAGAGACATGTTTTTTGTCTTCCCAGTGTTTATTTCCATGCATACAGTCTTTTTCATAAAATTTTCATAGTCTGTTTCCTGTAGGAGCTAAAAATAGTCAAACAGCATCTTTACAGCAAATTTGTCAGGAAAGCAGCAGGTTTATTGAGCAACATTAGCGCACACCTCCATTTCACAGATTCACTATTCCAATCCAAGGCAGATACCCATTCTATCCTCCTGTAGCAAGTTTGGCAATCCAACAACATAAACTTATTGGCATAATCTCTAAAACACTCAAAATACCAACAGAAAGTAAACTCAAGTCAGATTATTAAATCTGAACAAGTCTGGCTCCTGTTGACCTGCACTTATGATGTTTATGATGGACCAGCTGCAGAGGACCAAAAGGGTTAATTTTTGAGGACAACTTTCCTCACTTTTTCATGGACTAGTTTTCAACAGGTGAACAAGCCAAATCAAACTGATCTTTAGCTATGAGCCCAGAAAAAAAAAAAGGGAAGTAGGAGGTATGGACTGCCCCTTTTGGCAACTGCTGAGTTCTTCTGGATTACCTGCTACCCAACATGACACTCTTGATTGTTTAAGCATGATAAACTCCCCATCAAGAGATGAACAAGTCAGCTACAGGGACACCAGTAACAAGGGAAGCCTGACTGCACCTTTTGATTTAAAGTGGTTACACACAGTGCGAGCCACCTATGAAAAAACTCAGCGCCACAGGCTGCTGCATGGTGCCTGAGAGTCAAAAACAAGTGAAAAACTTTCACACTAAATCCTGAAGACCAAAAAAACCCTACATACAGAACAGACAGTGCGAGCAAGTGTCAAGGACATGAAGGCAAAAAGATCCTAATTAGAAGAAAGACAAGAACAACACAGCATTTAGGCTTCGAGACAAAACAACCTATGCCCATCTTTTAAGAATTCCTAATAAACCTCCATTTCTTATATGGTAACAAAGAACAGTGAAGACGATGGAGCAAGAACTCACCAAATACTACACAGTCATGGGCACGTTCGTAAACCCCACATAGTGAAACTGCTCCACCCAAAACCTTCCAGAGAAACCCAAGATGGAAAGCAGCAGAGGCTGTTTCCCAGCCTAATGCCTTACACCACCGAAGTTTTCTGCCAGTCTTGCTTTTTAATTAAATATGGCATTTTGGGATCCAGCGATAAAACTGTATTACTGCATGCTCTTCAAAGACTAGAGTCAGCTCAGGAAAGGTATTCCCATTATTATTTTTTGTGCTTTATTTCTTACAAGTTTCCATACATTATTAAAATGAAGAGGTTACATTTATTACACTACTCCCTCAACATTAACACTCTTTTAAACTTGCTAACCTGTGCATTTCTTTAATCTTGTGCAAATTAAGAGCATACTGAACAAGTTCTATTTCTTAGCTGTAGAAAAACAAATATTTCTTCATTTGCATTCATTCTGTACAGAAGAAACTCAAAACTGTATGTCAACAAAACATTAAAGACTCTTACAGTCCTCATACACGATAAATGAAATTAAATTACAAGTCAAGACAAAATTTTCTTGCCAAGAGCTTCCATTGCAGTGTCCTAACATGGCACCTTTCTAATGTTTTTGGACATAAATTAAACAGAGCAGAAATAATAATGTGGTCATTGTAATTTCACAGTGAATACACCAACCATATCCCTGTATCCAACGTTCAAAATAGTGACTACCAAGGACACTGTTACAAACCTGAGAGCTTTGCACCTGTGCATAGTAAGTTTTCATACAGTCCTGAACACTTAAAAATGGATTTTAAGCAAAATTTAACTACGGCAGTAAGTGCCATCCACCTCATTTTGGCAGGATGAGAGCCAAAGAACAGTATGGCAGCTACAGACTCACAGTTCCCTAAATAAGTAGCACTTTCATCGTGTCTTACAAGTCTGAAAACCAACCTGACATTTCAATCAAATTTTAGTTTAATTTTCATTTCTGTTGAGCCTCAACATTCAGACACAAAAGAAATGACTAAAAGCTTAATCCTTCTATTTATTTTGCACCAAGTGAGGACTTGTCAGGAAGAAGTGGGTGAGCTGGAAGTATCAACTAGGAGATACTATGACTACCTGCTCCAGTGCTGCACCACTCAATGCCACCTATAATTTACAGATTTGCAACGCTGATTGCTGATCCCTGATCCAGAAGACAATGGATCTGGATAACAGGCAGAATACAAACACCAGCATTGTCTTTCCCACACCTGAAGGTGTCATGAAAGGAGTCTTTTTTTCAGCTCCTCAGACAAGAAAACTGAAAATAAGTCTTTTGCAACACAACAATCTAAGCCTTTGAACAGGTTTTGAGTGCCTGGGATTTTGATGGGAATTCCTTCCTAGAGACATGGCCTGTGTGATATGTGCTTGACTAGCAGAGCTCTTGTTTAATGTCTCTAGACAACACTCAATGTCAACCTCAGTTTTACAAGCAAACCCAAATGAAAATAGAGATAAATTAGTAGTTTTGGAAACAGTAAACATAGGTGAAGGGAGGGGAGAGGGTTAAAGAAGAAGCATTGAGAGTTTCAAGCTCCAAACATTTCTCTACAGAACTTAGTGATGGCAACTTTTGGAATGACAAAGGTGACATTTTTCTAACATTTCTAGAGGCTTACTGGAAGCCAACACCACTTTCATGTCACTGGAATGACAACTTCTTTCATGGGAAATATTTGTTGCATCATGATCTCCATGACAATAAGAAATCACATTTCTGTCTTCAAAGCTGTTCAGATTCAATCTGTATTTCAGAAGCTTCTCTAGAGGCATTAGGAGCACTCCCAGTGCCCAAAATGCATTTTAAAGACGTCATTTAGACAAATCTGCAAGCTGGTCACATCTTCCCCTCCCTTAGTGAGGACACAGGCCACCACATGCTACTAATTCAGCTGCCTGGAATCAGTCTGTGGCTCTGGAGAGGTCCTGACTTGTTCTCAGAAAAGCACTGAGGGTCCTTCCAGCACTGCTAACCAGAACGACGAAAGCAACAAAGCCTATCTGCAGCGCTTTGCAGGGACAGCTGCAGGTTAGAAAAGAACACAAAAGTAGTGAAAACTTACTGCAGAACAATTCACGTTGGAACTCCAGGCCTCTGGTTACAGCCCTTGCTCAAAACAAGGCTAAGTTCAGTCAAACACTGAGCAGGAACAGAGATCCCTCTGCCTCTCTGAGCAGAGAGCCAGGGCCTTTGATTATGTTTCTTCTTCTTACTTCAAGGCAACAAGTTAGGGTTGGTTTTTCTCATTTTTAAACAAACTGCTACTTTAATTATCAGTCAAGACTGATGCAGGAAAATGTTCTACAAACTTGGAAATTTTACCCTGCTAGCCATTTATTCACCTCAAGCTTCCCGAACCTATTACTTCCTGACTCTGCCAGAGACAGGACTCGTTTCTACAATGTGGCACCAATGCAGCATGATATTTAGAAACAAGGAGGAAAGCTCAAAATAGGCCTGGATCAGAGCAAGTGATGTTTGAGTACAGCTTTTAACTCCTCTGAGACTCTCTTCCACCATGGGACACAGGCATATAAGAGGTTCAACCACAGTATACATAAAGGACTAAAAAGGTGAGCTGGAATCTTTTATTTATGCTGCGTATGAATATCAAATAGGGTTTATCCCAAAAATAGAAAAAAAATTAAATGTATTCAGCATGAACTGTCTTCTCAGGACATAACAGAACAGGCACTATTTTACACTATGCCACATTTCTCAGACTTGACCTGAAGAATAAACATGACATACTGAAGCTGCCTGCTGTATTGCAGTCAATTTGGTTATGCAATTAATATTTGTATTTGCACATGCTGGCTCTGCGACTACATTTTAATTTCAAATATGCTGACTATGAGACAAGGAGCAAGAACCTCATGTATTTGCCTTCTGAACACACCACATAGGAGAAGCAGGGCTGTATTGTGTATACTTATGACTGATACTTATTTTTTTAATCAAAGAAAACCAGATGGACACTGGCAGAACCCCAAGTTTTACAAGACAGGCAGCTATCAGGAGCCTCTGTTTTCTCAGTTCTCATCAGGAGCTGCTCCAGTCAGGAAACATCATTTTATCCGAAGATGTGCACCATGTACTTTAATTTGTGTTGTTACTGTATCAAGAGTTAATATGGACTGCTGATGCAACTCTGTGTTCCATTTATCCTCATAGGTTAACAACACACTGCAGATTACAAACTACTGAAAGAGGTGGATTCCTTTATCTCCAAAAGATGACTTGCACCACCTGCAGGTCTTAGCAGAGGGTTACAACAATCTAACTTTTGAAAAAAAAAAGTAAAACTTTCAGACACCAATTTTAAGCTACTGGGACAACAGTTAAGTCAAAAACCTCCTGTACAAGCAAAACAAGAGGGTTCCTTCAAAACAGCCACGGAACATCAGTCCAGCTTGGGCAGTTCTGCTTAGTTTGAGGAGGTTTGCACTGGTTAGTGTTAAATCGGGTCCTTAACACGGCACACTTCAAGCTAAGAAATAATCGGTAGCTCCCCTTGACGACAAAGGACACGTAAAGGAACAACAGTCCAGGTATTTCCTTCTCAAGCCACCTTATGTTCTCAACTGTGGTTTGCAATCCTTAAAACAGCCACAATAGACTGTAAAGCCTTCAGAAAACAACTTGGTGACTGCGTATCTTTCAAAAGATATTTGAATCTGTCAATACATCTCACCAGCCCCACTAACAGCTTCTCTTATCATACTTGTTCCTTGGGATTAAAAAAAGAACAGTCCTACACCCTTTGAAAAGCATGAAGTTTGGGAGGATGAAGCTTACAAGTAAATTACAATGCTTTTATCTCAAAGAATTTAATTCATCCAAGCAGTACCTGAAAGCAAGATGCATTCAGACAGAATGCAGCAGAAAAAAGTGAAAAGGTGTCACTATGGTATTTCAATGCCCATAAGAAGAGGTTAAAGCAAACTACTTTTAACAACTTGCAGCTCCAAGGACTCTGCAGATGGACAAGATACAGGAGGTTACCAGCAGACTTCTTTCAAATTCATAACACTCGGATACACTGACCTTTACAAGCTTCACTAAGAGCTTAGTTCCACTTAATTACTCCCCTCCTCCTTTAAATATACCTTTTCCTACATGCAGCCATTAGCCACACAGAATCGCAACACAAAAGGCAGAGGTGATAGTAACTCTACAAAACAGGTCAAGTTACATTTTCTGCCTACAACTCAACCCCAGTCTAATAAAGAAAACAGTCTCTTCCAAACTTGGAAGATTTCTGATGTACAGTAATAAGCAAACATGTCTCACACAAAAGCTAAAATTTCTAATGTTTACTTTGACATAAGAAAATTACAAAATGGGAGTTCTAACTTCCAAAATTTTTAAAACAACACAATCATGAAATTAAACTTGGCTCAGATCTTAGGATCCAAAACTGACAGACCCAGATGATCTCCAGTACTTAGTCAAGAACCAACAGTGAAAGCTTTTGTAACACATGCAGGAGTAAGATACAGAATTCAATAAACCTAGGAACAAATATTTCAGTGTCACATTAACAACATTTCTAAGTGGGCTCTGATCAAGTTACTACACACCGTTCTGCAAATGATTAGGAAAACTAGAAAAACTTGTTGAAGAGAAGCAGAATAATTCAGCCTCCAGAAATCTAGAGAGAAAACTATCATCCTGGTTTTGGCTGGGATAGAGTTTATTTTTTTCTCAGTAGCTGGTACATTGCTGTGTTTTGGATTTTGCCTCTCCTCCCCATTCCACCAGGGAGGTGAGCGAGCAGCTCTGTGCTTAGCTGCCAGCTGGACTTAAACCATAACAACTATTCTTTGCATAACTTATTTAAATATCAGCATGTCCAAGCCAAGATTTCTTCTTTTGGTAGTAGGGATCTGTGCCCAACAGCATATACAGACATATCTGCAATGCCTTACGTGAAATATGAGCCTTAGAGAATCTATCAACATTAAATTCAATTTTCCGGCCTCTTCTGCTTTGTCAAGATACACTTTAATACACATTTTGTAATGCATTAACCTGCTGATTGCTAGAGCTGCATGGAATTTCGTTTTAGATCATAAGAATACAGCTATATTTAGGAGTAGTTTAAAAAACATGTAACTTGCATTTGCATGGTGAATATACTCAAGACAAACACACAGAGCAGGAATACAGCCTTTGCAGTTTTCCTTTCTGAAGGATTGAGAATTATCTGTACATTCTCAGCAGAGATTTATCAGATTCTCTAAGGCTTCTTATCAACTGATACTGTTATCTACTGGCAGGGCAGCCACATGGTGGCAGAGGGCAGGATCAAAGAGCAAGAAAGAAAAAGGCCCCACAATATCTAGGCACGATTAGAGTGACCTACTGCAACCAAAAGTAGCTTTCTTCTGGAAACAGGAAGACGTCACTACTGCTTAATTGTTTGGGTGTTTTGTTGTTTCTTTTAAACTGGTAAACTTGAAGTGGCATCAAAATATTATTATACAGACTGAGCATTTGCATATGAACAGTTAGTAAGTGGCTGCTACACTGCCTGTGGCACAGCATCATTCAGATCACCTCAACATATTGTACCTCCTCTTTAAAATGTGTAATTGTGAAAAGCACTTAATTCAACAGTAACCTGTCAATTTGCATCTCAAGGAAAAATATATTCTGCTCTAACTGCAATGCATTACAGGGTAGCATACAAAAGACTCCAACCACTATTATTTCTTGGTTGTAGCATTCTGTGCTTAAAAAGCCCTTAAATAAAATAGTTACTAACTTGTTTAAGTGTATCAAACACATACTACTGTTACCTTTCTTCAATTCTGGTCTTGTCCATAAGTGGTTGTTTGATCCACTGATTAACTAGTCTTTGTCCTTGAGGGGTTCTGCATTTATTCAGTAAACCAGCTAGAGACTGTGCAGTATTTGCATTTTCCACAGAACTCTGCAAAGAGTGAAAAAAATCCCAAAGACAAAGGAAAAAAAAGAGAAAAAAATTAGGTAGTGAAGTTTACTGGCACCCACTG
Source organism: Rhagologus leucostigma (assembly GCA_013397725.1). Lineage (NCBI taxonomy): Eukaryota > Metazoa > Chordata > Aves > Passeriformes > Rhagologus > Rhagologus leucostigma. The sequence goes on from VZTD01004439.1 coordinate 2,528,753, forward strand.
AATGGCACACAACTATTTAGGAACACAACACGTTTTTTTTCATATTAAACTTGGCAACCACCAAAAATGTTACATGAAACAGTGCAGCATTAAAGTACCTAACTCTGGTCCCTGGAGCATGGCAAGCAAGGAATAGGTTTGTCTGTTCTGAAACAAATCCTGACTGAACAGCAAAGTTAAAAGTGTACCTAGTCATGGGGCAGTTTGCACTTTGAGTAGCAAAAGTGGAAATACATCTAAGTATTTGCTAGTTTGCTCTTCTTAAGGTCAAAAAATAGGGGTCCTGTCCATCACAAAACAGCAGCAAGAAACAGGACTTGAGTTCAAGCGTTTAGTTTGAGAACTCTGGAGTTTGCTGGGGTGGGGAACAACACAACAGAATCAGGCAATGGGGAAGAAGAGTTACTCGAATTCTCTCAAGCTTCCCCAGATCATCTCTGCAGTGCTATAAACATCTCTCAATTTAGCTCTGTTCAGATTATAGTTTAATATCTATAACTCAGGTTTAATACTAGCTGAACTCCAGACAGCCTTACGGGCATTTTTGTTGCGGTTTGGTTTGGTTTTCACACAAACAGCTACGAAGCAAAAATTTTGGTTAATATTGAACAAACAAGCTTGTTTCAACTCTTGACTTTGAAATGAAAATCTCAACCCTCTTTACACAAGAAAAGCTGCAATTAAAACAGCAGGCAAGCATTCAACTAGGAGCAGGTCTGGATGCCTGCAAAGAACTAGGACGTAGAACTAGAATCACAACAACAGGAAATGAATGTTGTGAGAAGGAATACTGACACATTCAGCCTCTGGAATATCTAATATCTAAAGTGGATATTATCTAAAGTGGATATTATCTAAAGTGCCTATTTTCAGTGTTCTGGACAGTATTACATATGAAAAACTCCTGAATGTAAGACAGTGTCACAGAATACATATATTATACACTAATTACCTACTTCAGCACATCCAGTGTGAAAGGCACAGTACGTTCCATATAACCAACTGCACCTGCTGCACCATAAGAACTTTACCTACACATCTCCCAGAGCAACTCAAATTACAAAACAGTTTGTCTTTGCTTTATTGCTGTCCAAAAACCTCCCCACACACATCCTACCACGCAGGCAGCTTCCTGCTACATGGTAAAACCTTTGTTCCAAGGCTCACAACAGCCCCGGAAGAAAGACACAGCAGTGTATTTCCCATCACAAAACACGTTAACACCTGCAAGGACTTGTAAAGGAATGTGGCTAAAACAGAACTTCCTAGAACAACCTCCATAAAGCTTGGGAAGAAATGTAATTTGTGCTTCATTCCCTAGACAGGGGCACAGCAGCAGGAGGAAAAAAAAAAGAAAAAAAAAACTTCCAAAAATTCAGAACATCTCTCTTCAGGGCTAACCAGCTTGGATGCTGAATATATGCCCTGTTTTCCTGCAGAAATTCCTCCAAGGTAAACAGGGGCCATAATCTGTGACTTCTTCCTATAAATCTGAAATTCAAGCAGATTAGGTCCAAGCAAAGATCATTAAGCAGGACTTACTAATGTGGAAATAGAGGAGAAAAGCTGACACATCACACCACTTTGAGTCCACATTTCCCTATAACTATAGAAACGGGCAAAGGAGAAAAACAGACTTGGCAGGAGGTATGAAGGAGCCTGTCAACCCGTTTGGATTTTTATAAAAACGTGTCTAAAAAAGGTAAAACTGACATCATCCAGTCACAGCATGACATGGTGCTTTCAGAATGTTCTCAAATACTGTCCTGTTCACTGCTGCAGCCAGCCCCCCCTGCCCGTCACCACCAGCATTGCTCCTGCCATGTGTTACACGTTCCACTAATATCATCTAACTCAGGCTTGTATTCTTTTCCCAAGAACAGCACTGCTGTGGCTACTTCCTACCTCCTTGACGGTCTTCTCTCCCCTTCTACATTTAAAATAAACTAACAAGAAACAAAAATAAAAATGATGGTAACAGTAGCTGAATGTTTAAAACACACATTGCAGGGGAGTAGCTGAGAACAAAGCTAAAATGTAGAAGTTGCCATTAATCAGGATCTGGGGAGCTGCAATTGGGCAGTCAGGCTCATTATCAAGCAGCTAAGTAAGTATATCGTAAACCAGTTACTAACTCAAGCATGTATTTCTTACCTGAAAAAGGTTGAGTGCTTGAACGGCTGCATTGTCTAGAACCATATATTGACTAAGATCAAAAGTAGTCAGTTCAAATTGTCCAAAATTAGACTCATCTGACAGCAACTCCAAAAACTTGATAACGGCTGACAAAGACGAAACAGCAACCTGAAGTTTTTTTTTTAAAAAAAACACATCACATTCTAGTTAGAAACACTCCTGAATCCAAGAGGATTTGATAAATGCTCCTAGAAAATTACAGCTGGGGAAGGCTTTGAGCCATGTCAATTCTGGCAGGGCTACGAGAGACTCATCCTGTTTGACAAGACTTCATTTCCACAGGGACGTTCTGTGGCACTGCAGCGTCTTTCTAGGCAGGTGCAAGAACAACACGCGAGACATCTGCATAATCTGATAAACAAAATGTGAAGGTGCACACCTTGCCAGCTTTCCAAAGCTGTTATCAGGATGTTTCCAGCTCAGGAACACAAACAAGTCATACTGCAGATAAATGAGATACGCTGGATCATCTCAGGACATGGTTTCAGGGTTAGTTTTCAGCCAGAACAAGGATCTGATCTGACTCACTGCACGGCATTGCTGAGTGCCAGCACAAAAGAGAGGCAGCAGCATGACTGACTTGTTCAGCTGCAACACACTTCAAACAACTCTCATCTGTTATGAAATGACACATTAAGGGAGGGTAACTCTGAACCTCACACCTGCAGTGAGCATCAGCAGTGAAGGGCATTTTAAAACTTGTTTATCTCAACAAATTGCCTCTTGTTTGCAGCTAAGAACAAACATGCAGGCACTAAATCATATACTTAAGCCATAAGACAACACAAAAATATTATCATAAACATTACTCTGTTTTCAAATACCAATTTTCCCGTCACACAAAATAACCAGAGTATTGTGTTTCAGTCCTTAGGCTAGATAGATCATGAACAGGAGACACCTCCTGTGCAGTCTATTTGCATAGCAGAGCTTACTGCTTTAAAGAGATAAGTGAATGGTTTTCTTCATCTCTTCCAGGACCCCTGGTATCCAGCTCTGACACAGACTCAAGCTGAGCAGAACTGCTGAACACTTGAGCAAGAATGCAGAGGAGATCAGCTCACATCAGGTGCACACACCACCCCACTTCTAAGAAAGAGGCACATTGAACATTGCTCACCTGCTTTTCCATCTCTGGCAGTGCTGCACTATTCATCTGCTCTTCTTTTTTTGATTTCAACAAGCGATTGAGATCCTGAACAATATCTTTTGTTGTGAAATCTGCCTTCTTCCTGTCTGTAATCAGGATTCCTCCCCTCTGAATGACCTATTGTTCACAAACACACACAGTTATCAATTACTTTCAATATTCAGGGGACAGATCTTGAGCACACAGAAGCAAACTCTGAAGTGATATTTATTTACTGCTAGGCTGCAGGGAAAGGAATGACAGACAAGATTTTAGAACTTTTGTTGATTAAAGTCCAAATAAATCAACAAATAATACATTTTGTATGCATAAATCAAAACTTTTTCGAATTAAGATACTGCTCCTTTGTTTTTCCACAAATCACAGAGCCTGGCTGATAAACCAGAAATGAGCTTTCTAGAGGTTTTGTTTGTCAGCCACAGTGGTTCCCTTACTTGTCTCAGTTTTCCCATCTCTCCTGCAGTCTCTCCTCCTGGCAGCACACACTCCTTCGGGCCCAGTTGAACCAGTAGAGCTTCAAGGTTTGAGAACTGATCGTTATCTGGGAACTCACAAACACTCAATTTTCTCAGCGTAGTGTCGACATAGCCCACTCCTACTGCTCTCTGTCCATCGGCAGCAGACAGCTTAACCCCCACAACCCCAATGGCTGTGGACATATCATTGTTGGCAAAGAGAACTTCCTCAAACTGGGCAAGATTTCCTGGAGAACCCTATTTAGAAAAAAAAAAAATACTTTTTAAAAGGAGTGTACAAACACACTTACTTTTTTTCTTTCTTTAAAAAAACCAGCTGATAAAACTAAGTACTGAACAGGCCATTAATATGAAATACACAGCTATTTTATTTTTTTAACCATTTGAATTTTACATATCATCTACCCGGAGCAAAGCACTTCAGGTTTCCTTTATTTCCCAACCTAGAGCAAAGACACAGAGCAAGCTCTTTCAGCCTTGGAGCACTAGAAAATACAGTGATATGTATAACAGATATATAACCAGTATATAACAAACAGGTGTGATTTTTCATCATCAGTCGCTTAAAATCCCAAAACTCCAAGCAGGAAACAGCTACGATGTTTTTTTCTTTCATCTCACAGTTATAAAGAGAGGTGTAAAATTGTACCTTGTAAGCTAAATACCAGTCATTTTCTTTGACAGATTTGCTCCCTGCTTTGTTCTTGTAAACTTCAACTCTGTAATGACGAACAAGAAGCAAGTCCCTCACAAAAGATTCAAAGTTCATTTTACTAAGCACAACACTCTCAAGCTTCTGAGTTCCTACAAAAAAAAAAGGAAAAAGAAAAAAGAAAATTATGAGATACCTGAATTTGTTTGCACAGCTTATTTTCTGTAAACAAAATGCCCAAGAACAGCCTTCAGAAGACACTTTTCTAATATCAAAGAAGCAAACGTAGAATCCATGAAACACAAACCCACAACATTCAACTGGTTAATACTAATGAAAAAAGCATACTCCATCTCCAAATAAAAACAATGCTCAATTCCTAATTTCACTAAATCACTATGTTAACCTATACAAAGGGATATGTTCCTCTCACCCTTCCCCTCTCACAATATTCTTGACTTGATTTACTAATAAATATGTCACACATTTTCGTCTAATGAGTATTAGAAGTCTGCTACAGGTTCTCCTTCTGGACAACATCTTCTCCTTCCTGGATAAGCAGCTTCTGTTGACAGAAAAGACTGCCACCCTATTCACACTCACACAACACGTGTGCCAACACATTTCCCTTTTATCACACTATATCCAGTAAAAACAACATATCCTCAAAAAAAAATTAACAGATGACTTTAAAACCTAACTCAGAAAGTGCCTAATTGACAAACTTCTTGCTTCTGTTCCTGTATATACAAGCAGATGATGCAGCTGAACAAATTTAACTCCACACAGCTGCCCAGAGGAGTAACACCACTTCTAGCTCCCCATCTCCAGCAGCAGCCCGGAATAAGGTAATTCTCACAAAAGGTGAACAATTTGGGATTTCAGGTGAGAACATTAAGTTTTCTGCCAGGTTGGGAAGTGGAACTACCTCAGACTGGTGTCAGATAGATGAGAGCTAGATGACACACCAAGTAAGCACAAGCAATAGCGAGTATCACATCCCTCTTTTAGCAGCATGCCTTCATCATATTTGAGGCTCTTCCTCCCTTTACCTGAAAGAGGTAAACAGCAAACTTCCACACCCATAGGATGTTATGGGTTTATTTCAAATAGGATTTTTTCATTTTCTCTCCTCAAACATCTAGTAAGATTTTTTGAAACAGGTAAAAAACCTAATTCTACATAATTATGTTCTCTTTCCCAGTGCAGAGCTGTCCAACAAAACAAAACTTTTTTTATTCTTAAGTTGAGACGACATAATACAATAGCAGGGGGTAGGGAGCAGCTGAAGTTTATATGTATTTTGAAATCATCCTGGAAGCAACAAGTGCAGTTTTATGATTTTTACTTGGATATGGTAGATAAGGCTTTAGAAGGTTTAAAACTGGAGCTGGTAGTCACATGATTACATCTACAGAATAACTTCTAAATTGAATATAAAAATAATACTGATGCATGTTTCTAGTCTGGAAGACACTTCAAGCTTTGGGGAGGGCTGGGGTTTTGGGGTTTTTTTTACATATGAGCTCATCACTCACAATAAAAAGTGAAAACTGTATGAGGTGTCACGGTCTTTTTAATGCTGTTGCTCATACAAAAAAAAAATTATTCATTCCAAAGAGGTTCATTTCACAAAATCTGAGCCAATAACTCAGCAACATTGTGCTCCTTGAGACTAAAGCTAATACTAAGATTTGTCTCTTCCAGCAAGATAATTTATCTTGATGCTCTTACACCCGACATCTGCAAGCTGCACTGTCTTACACCAAGTGATAAACGAAAAGCAGCACGGGGTGGATGGAAAAGAAAATCTTATGAAATACACAGAAAAATTTGAAGGTAAAGAACTGCATTCAGTGATTCCCAGCCTCAGTGAGCCAGAGCGGTCACTAAAACACGGACACAGCTCTCAGCACCTCCCTTCCTACATCCATCCACCTCGGCAGCGGCGGGAAGGGACCGGCCCCAGCTTGAGCCCAAGGCGCCCACGAAATGCCACTTTGAGGCCGATCCTTGTGGCACCCGCAGGCCTCGGCCTTGGGAACCGCTGCACCGGCTGCCAGGGGCTCCGGGGGACGACCTGGGGCTTCCAGGGACTACAAGGGGGGGATTCCAGGGCCTACGTGGGGCATCCAGGGGCAGCTGCCACCACCAACCCCTCCTTCCTCCGCTCCCCCCCGGCCACCCGAGGCCCGCCACAGCCAGGCCCGGGGCAGGCGAGCCCCCCATCCCCCGCTGCCC
>VZTD01004439.1:2535794-2547286 GCA_013397725.1 Rhagologus leucostigma
CCGGCGCGCCGCCACCGCCGCCACCGCCGCCATGGCAACGCCGCTGCCTCATGGCCCGCCGTGCTGCCCTCATCTCGGCATTACGGAATCCATTAGGTTGGAAAACACCTCTGAGATCATCGAGTCCAACCTACGACCGAACACCACCGTGTCAACCAGACCATGGCACCGAGTGCCACGTACAGCCTTTCCTTAAACGCCTCCAGGGACGGTGATTCCACCACCTCCCCGGGCAGAATTCCTCCTAATGTCCAACCTAGTGCTGGACAACTGATGTGCCCCTGGCAACCGTGCCGAGGTGGTCACTGCCTTTACTCCATAAGGAGAAGAGTGTCCTGTACGGGCTGCCCGAAGGCGAGTGCTGGAGCACAGCCCGAGAGCAGGGCTGTCACCGGGTCACTCACACTGCCAGGGGCTGTGGGTGACAGGCCCTCCTCTGCTTACAGCAGGAATGGTGTCCAGAGACCCCATGTGCTCTCTTCAGCAACGAGAGAGCAGCTCTTGTCCTCCTTACAGGGCGGGTCTCTCCTCTCAGGCAGCACTAGGAACAGGGGAAATGGCCAAAAAAACCCAAGGCTTGACCCCCATTTACACATGGGGGTTATCCAGCCCAGGGACAGAAAGGGCACGGATTGGCCTGCGGCACTCAGAGGTATCCCGAGTCCTGGCTACAAGGTGGTCCTCGTGCCGAGAATGCTTTAGGGTTTTGATTTTTTGTGCTCTTTTCCTTGCACTGTACTAAGCATTTTTCTTTTTTGTTTTGTTTGCCTGTTTTATCTTGTACTGTAAAGGCACAAAGGAATAGAAACAGCATAGGTGACAATCTTTCTCTTAGTGATATTGTCTAAGAATAATGAGAAATGCCGTGTTTCATCAGCTAAGTTAAATCTTCTTGGAAACTCCTCTTGCCTTGCACTGCTTTTCATCTTTCCAAGCAGAAACCATTGCATCTCAGTTCCCAAATTCTTGGATCCCAATCCAGCTGCCTGCACACTATCACCTATAGACAAAACACTTCTTCTATTCTACATGCCTCAGTATTTCTTGCATAAATGTTATGTTCTGGTTTGTGTACCTCGATGCTACAGAACATCCCTTTGTTTGAACTTTGCCTTCTCTCTCGTTTCTACCCTGTGTTAGTCAGCTGCTCGAAACTCATCTCCCATCCTTCCTTTCTTCCTCCCTCCCAGCTGGTTCCAGCTGAGGAATGCTTTTGGGACCTCTGTTTCTAGAATTTCTCACCTAGCTTCTCTCTTCTTTCCAACTGGTGAATCAATGTGCTAATCTTTAATATTTCTTGGTGTCAATAGGTGCTTTCCAAAAGGCCCCTCAGATGCCCACTTAAGAACTACCTTGGTCTGAGGGTGTTGCCTTGTGCTGCCCATTCCACCCCAGGGAACGCTTTGGTGTCCCCACCTCTGCCCCATTCCTGCCCGGTGTCACTCTTGGCTTCCTATCCACACTTCAGCCTTCCCCTCCCAAACCCCAGTCCTGTACCCTTGAGGTAACACAGCTTTTCCAGCAGAGGCCTTCAAACCCCTTCTGTAAATGTTTTTGCTGAAGGATCACAGGTGGTTCTTGTAGCGAAGAGAAAGTCCAATGTGCCTTTATTAGGAAGGAAGGAGCAAAGCAGGCAGGTCTCTAGAAGTCTGACAGCTTTGTAGTAGCCCAAAATCTTCCTCTTATCTCCATAACAATTGTAAAAATGACGCTGCTCTGGCAAGTCAAATGTATTTATTTTCAGTACAAATAAGTGTACTTTTCTAACCTTCTTTTCAGAAGTAGCTAAACTATCTGGTCTGATACTTCCCTCCACCAAAAGTGCTTGCTTGCAGCAGTACTCACATAGCAAAATTCAGCCTAAACAACTGTCATTTAGAAAATACATTACCTTGGGAATGCACTCACAGTGTCAGGCAACCTTGCCAAGCATCGATAATACCAGCTCAGCCCAGAACACACATTTTGAATAGCTGGGACTGCTTGTCTTTGTACACACTGATGGTTACAGACAAGGCAGGAGACAGGACAGGGAGAAAAGGAGTGTCCCATACAAACATCTGGAGACGGGGTGGACTCCAGGGACCTCACTGCGGCCTTCAAAAGCGGTAAAATAATGTCTGCTAAGCTGTAATTGCTGCGTGTTTCAGCGTTTCCCTCTCTCTGCCCTGGGCTGGTTGCACCTTCTCATTCAGCGCTTTGCTCAAGGCAGCTCCGCAGGCTCCAATTCGCAGCGAGCCTCCGCCCAAGCTGGCCGCTAACGCCCTGAGCGCGGTGACCACAGCCCGTGAACAACATTTGTGTTGTGGCATCCCTCGCACGGAACTGCTCAGCACTGATCACCTTCCTTCGGAGCCTCTGCGCTTTTCTGTGTCCCATTGTTCTTCCCGGGCAGCGCCAGCAGGGACCGGCTGATCCACACAGGTCAACTCGGAGTGGGGACCATTTCCCCATCGTCAGGCTGGCTCGTTTCACTGTGCTGTATGGAACAGAACGCTCCCTGCTTTTCCCCTTGCCTACCAGGAGTGACGGGAATGACATGTCTGTAATTGTTATGCCCGTGGCAGATGGAAAACTCGTGTTAATCTAGATCTTAATTAATTCTGTTGCCTTCTTAGGCGTAAGTAGCGTATAGAGAAAAGTTACAATGATTTTTCAGTTAGGAAAGTGGATGTACTTTAACCACTTTACAGGAAAAAAGAGAGAAAAAATAAATTTGTTTTCACCAGTGGTTAATTAGTATACAGCTGTGATCGGTGGCACCTCTAACGCTTTCGAGCTGGTGGGGATGTCACCAGAAAATCTGATATCAGACTGATGTGTATCTGTGTGCACACGCGTCGTGCAGCAAATACTTCACGTTAACAAGATAAGAATATTTAGATACCGTAAGTTTGAAAACAGAAAATATGGCTGTCGCCTTGTACAGAACCTTTTAACTTCCTTTTGTTTACTTTTTCCACTCAGATTTGGCACGGCCATGCTCTACTTGGCAGGAAAGTGTAAGAATTCTGCAGTGCATTTAGAGAATAGTAGAGAAAAAAATCACTTCTTACATATGAGGTTTTCACACACTATAAACTGGTCAGTGTTTCCTTTACCATCACACACCACCTTCTTTTTGTGCATGTCTGCTCTTGCATGTCCCTGCTAAGACAAGGATTTTTGCAAAGTTCATAAATCTCTCCGAGTTTGGGCCCAACTATTCCAAACATACAAGGCACCCTTGCAGTGTGCCTGACTGCCTGCATGCCCCGGGATGGACCTTTACCAGACTGCAGCCTCTGCTGGGAGCTGCTAGAATTCCCTAACTAGCACTTGTAAAGTTGGACCAGCAGAGCTGCTTGAATTTTTAGTTTCCTAGAATATTTTTCTGACTATTTCAAGTAATCCAAAGTCACTGTATTCTGGTGCTCAAAGTCCAGCGGGTGAGGATATAAATAAACACGGTTCACAAACAGTGTTATTTCTCTTACCAAACTACTCTTGACTGTTCAGAAGGGTAATGGGTACAGTACTGTCAACAGACCCTACGCATGCAACACTGACCTTTCATTTCTAGCTGTGGAAACTGTGCTTTGGCACTGCTTAGGTCTTAGAAGAAAGTTGTATAGACTTTACTGGTCATGCTTTCTCAAATATGTTATTTGCAGACCCTCTTCTAAAAATTCTGTCATAGTCTTTGCATAAGCACATATTTAATTTTACTCAGCAGTAATAAGAATATATATTTGCTAGTGTAATAATTCATGAGGAAGTAATAGATTTGCCTATACAAACACTATTTTCCCATGTTGTACATAGGCACTAAGATATGTATTATTACTAGGGTTTCTTGCACACTTTGAAAATGTATTAAATAATTTGAGACTGGATAAATGAGTTTTTTGCGTTACAGAGAGAGAGACACACAATGTACCCTTGGTATGCTTTCTCAAAACTGACAGTACATTAAAAGAAAGAAAACATGGTATCCCAACTTTGTGTAGAACTTCAGATTTTAAAAATATGCTTCTTCACGTAAGGAAGTTAATGAATAAGGCAAATGGAGGTATCAAAATATTTACCTAGTTAAAAATTGATGCGGAAACTACTAGTCCTCTATTAAGTTCTATTAGTTTGTTTCTTTTACAGGAAACTCTCTTTTTAACTTTGCTGAATAGTATCAAAATAGCATTTCCAATAGTATCAAAAGTAGTATCCAAGTATTAAAATAGCAAACATTTAATATTTTGCTATTTAATACCATATTATTTTTCGGCAGCAATCATTTTTTGCCATCTTGCTCTATATGCATATATAGAGAGTTGACACAATCTGATATTGTCTGTTTTTTTTAGTTTCAGCACATTAGTCTCCTCTTGGTATAAAAATCTGTAAAACACAATAAGCTGCAGGATACCAATACACTAATTTCTCAGGTATTTTCCCCCTCATCCTTTTCCATTTCCTTATAAATACACACTTTTATGCAGCTGGACTGCTGGACAAGTGCAGTGTTTAGTAAAACAGAGCAACACAAAAACGAGTATGTCAATAAAACTATTTAGAACAGGGAACTAATGAAAAAACTATCACTGATCTCCATTTTGAGATCTGAGCAGCACCGTGTTAGTACCATAGTACCTGAGTTTAGAAACAGTGCATTCCCTTCAGTTATGGATTTAGTTAAAACTCTGGGTTTTTTAAAGAATTTCTGTAAACTTTCTGGTTTTCTAATCCCTTGGCTAGTTTCAGGCAAATTGGACAAGGAAGAAGACTCTAACAGAGCACAAAGCTTCATGTCCAACACAAAAAGCTCCACTAAGTAAAAAAAAATTGAAAAGTGTCTGAATGCCTCCCTGTACTGTGGGAAAAGCAGGGAGAAGATGATGTTCAAACAAACCGATTGGGACAAGGTCCAGGCCACACAGCAGCTACGTACCAGCCAGTCCAGTCAAGTCTGCACACGTGCAGCTCCAGCCCAGCCACAGCACACAACACCTCTTTCCATCTCACAGGCCGAAAACGTGGTGTGAAATGGGGAGGGAGGGAGGAGAGAAAACAATGGCATTAGAAATAGCGAGGATACCGTGTTGCAGACGTTTAAAGAAGTAGAGATGGAGGCTGAAGCATTGGGGAACACAATAATACACACGACCCAGCACAAGACCAGCTTACTGAAAACGTGGCTTTATTTGCTTAACAGCTTACAGAATTGTACGAAATTCATCACACCTCAGCAGATCGCCCGCATACCTGGGGAGAAAGGGAATGGCACAGATCAGCAGAGGGAGAGCCTGCCCTGCAGCAGTTATCACTGACAAAGGTGCCTGAAAAGGCTGCGAAACATTCCAGTAAATTCCCTGCTTCAGGATTTTTGTGCAATATCCAACACAGCAATGCGTGCATGTGAGGTACCACCCTGTTGAAAGGCAAAAGGGATACTGGTGAGCTGTGACAGTGGAGGTAACACCATCACAGTTCAGCACCTTCCCTGTTATATCGAGCAGGCACACCGATGGGGGCACACTTCACATTTAATTTCATGAGCAGTACATAAGATATCCTCTCAGTAGTTTATCCTACTTTTCCTGTTTTAGCCAGAGTGGGTCAAAACACGCACCACATTAGTAACAAGGTTTGTCATTCAGTTCCTTATCTTGCATCTCATTATTTCTTTGGCAACGGGAGTTACAGCATTTCCTTTATAAATCAGATACACTGGAGGGATTGCTAGCCAACATACACGGCACAGGTTACCGACAGCCAAAGCAAGCTCTCGTGTCCAAGGAAGGCTCTGGGAGGCAGAGAGCCTGTGGAAGTCTGCTCAGCATCTATGGCAGAGAACAGGAGTAAGAGCAGAAACAGCTCCTCGCTGTGCAACAGCTTTGCCACAGACAAAATCACAGTGACGGGGTAAAGTGCTCTTCCCCAGCTCCACCATCAGATGCCAGGCCTGCCCACCCCCAACCCTGCACCAGAGATGTCCTAGATTAGAGGCTTATTTTGTTTTAAATACTTAGAGAGCACTGGAAAAGCAGGCTATGCATTCCTGAAATGACTACATTCTCAGCCTGTTGATTTTTTATACAACAATCCATATATTATCATTTCACTCTTGTTGCATACTTTTCACAGCTTTAAGAAAAAATAAGCATCATGCTCTTGAGATACTAGATGGCTAATAAAAACTGCTAATTGGAGTTCTAGAATCTTCTGGGCTATGCTGAGGTTCCTTGCCTTAAGGAATCAAACTACAAATTTGTAAGCATGATAACTTATCAGATTATCATTTCACCATGGAAGAATTAGAAGCCTGTTTCAAAGTTTTATTAATTCAAGTCATAAAAAAGTTACAGCAACTTCAAATATGTACAAACTGCCATAAAAACGCCGTGTTCAGTTATACAGGAGACAGTCTCATTACAACATGGCTACAAAGTCATTATTTTCAATAAAACTCCCACAAGGGTAGAACAACCATTTAAGTGTGTATGCTCCAAAACCCTAGTAACAGCAGTTGTCAACTCGTTTTGTCATCATAAAAAAAAAAAAATAAAATCAGGGAGCAATAGTTAAGTTTTACTTGAGTAAGATGGGGCATTTAACTCTTAACAAATAGTAAAAGTAGTTGAATGGTTACCAGTCTTGGTTGTTAAGAGTTTGGACAATCATTAAAAGTGAGCACAATTGCCTCCTTTTCAGGAGGAAACTTTTAAGAGTTAAGATTCATGCCTCCAATGCTTTTGTTGTCTTCTTTGCTTGAATCTGACTTGTCTTCAGTTGATTTAGTTAAGCATTCAGTCCTCTATGCATTTCGTTCATTTCCTTCACCTGGAGGGGAGGAGGTAGAGGGAGATCAACATTTGTGCTACTTCTAAACTTTAAGACTCGGTAAGTCATTGGGGCTGAACAGCCCAGATTTTCACTGGCAAATGGATTTGATGCAACACTAACAGAATCGACCATGCCAAAACTACCAGATTAAAAAAAAAAAGGCACTATTTAACTACAACATTGTTTGGATTCCTTCACAAGAGGCTCCACACTTGGCGTGAAGCACCATTTACTATTCCGTTGGAAAGTAGCTTTTCAATGGAAACTGCAAGATCCATGCAAACACCTCAGTAAAGGACAATCACAGAACAAGACTATCAGCACTTCCTGTGGATTGCACAGCCCTTTGCTATACATATGTAAAAGAGAACTTGCAGTAAAACCGAACCCCACCCCCTCAGCCCTGGGAAAAGCAGCAGATCGCCAGTTGCCTTTGAAACTAGTGCAGAACTAGGCAGAGGAGAAAACTAGCTACAGAACTTGAATACTTTCAGTCTCCTTGAACAAATCTGAAGCACTCAAAGTGAGCTTTTAACCTACAGCAAACTTAGGAGTTTCTGGATTCTGGTCAACCTCCTCCCCACGCATGCACCACAAACAGAAATTAATTACCTCAGCTTTCACGTACTTCCCTTTCCTCCTCCTTGTAAGCACCTGTAAGAGAAGGATGCAATATGTTTTAAGTCTTCATATACAAGTAACTTCATCTGGTTTTGACTTTAAAACCACAAAACTTGAAGCTGTCCTTTCCCTATCCCTCCAAAGTGAAGTACAAATGAGGTTGTCTGTCACTGTCAACTACTTTAAACCAGGAGGTAGTTTGTGCACCTCTATGAATTGTTCCCAGTACTTGTTTTCCGGGTGACACCCTTCAGTTGTAACCTGAAACAGTGACAGTATGCCCATCACCAATTTCCCACCTCCCGAGTCTGAAGAAGCAAGCCACTTTACAACAGAAAACTTTCCATCAGAGTCCAAATACGTGTCTCGTTACTTCCCAAATTGTACTGGTACCTTTCTGCTTGGCAGCTTTGTTAGAACTTACCAGGACAACAATTGCAGCCACTATTGCTATTACAACCACTACAATGACAGCAATAAGGCCAGGAGTCAGAGACTTCATGGAAAACTCCGGTGCAATTTCATCAACGTAGTAGACCACTGTCTTCTCAAGCTTCACCTCTTCGTTGTCAATGCTGACGTTTAGCCCGGCATTGTTATGAAAGATGGATTGACCTTTTACCTAAAACAGATAGGAAAAGAGAGACTTGCTAGTTCACATTGTAGTAGGCATTTATCTCATCAAAGGAGTAATTCACCTTGCTTTAGCCAGTACACAGCCAGGCTCCCGAGTTCAGTGCAATACACACACCCAGCCCCTGGCAGACTTCACCCGTGACACACTTACATCCTTTTCGAAGTAGTAGGCCACATCAGCTATATCCACATCACTGAGCGATTTGGCTGAGGAATTTTGCTTCAAATCAATAGTAATGTAAGGGTTTTCATACTGCAAAAAAATATAGCGTGGTATGAAGAAGGAGGTAGTTTAAATCTAACGATCAAATATTCACCAAAACATTATGATCTGGTTTGTGAACTTACATCCTGGATCAAGTTTATGGTTCTTGAACTCAAGCCAACTCTTTACAGTAGGATTCAAATTCCACTTTTTAAATGAAGCAAAGAAGTAATCTACAGACTAAGGAGAGCAGTGTAGTTTCTCAGCATTTCTGTTCAGATACAGCTATTTGCTAACTGCTCAGACAGCGTCACTATTTTGAGAGCTTCTACTAAAACTCACGCTGTACTGCATTAGTCAAATAAGAGTTTTCAAGGTTGCTCACAACAAAATAAAGTTCTGATACTTTACTAAACATTATGTGCCTCTTACCAGAACACTGCTTATATAGCGGCCATCCAGCAGATAACGATTGGTAATGGTGTCCATGAAAAACCTGTAAGGATATGAAAGCCATGGCTGTAAAAACAGTACTGTTTCACATATATCATTTCAGAAGTAGAGAAGTGCAATTGTTTTCTTCTGCAGTCTTTGTGGTGGGTGGACCTCAGCTAGCAGCTAAACCCTCGCTTAGTCTCTCACTCACTTCCCCCTAGTTTCTTTTCCAGGATTGGGAAAAGAATCAGAAGGACAAAAGCAAGGGAAAAAAACCAAACCCAAACAACCCTCATCAGCTAAAATAAAGACAGTCCTGTAAGTGAAAGGGCTGGCTGGGGGAAATATAAAACGTCAAGTGATGTAAAAGCAATCAGTCATCACTGACAGATCAATGTCCAGCCAACCTCTGAGCAATGGCTACTTGGGAAAAAAACTTTCCCCCAGATTTATTGCTGAACATGTCATTAAACAATGTGGGCTATCTGTTCAGTCAATTCAGGTCAGCCCTATCCCCTTCCCAGCCTCTTGCCCATCCCCAACCTACTAACTGGGGCAGCTGAGTGAGAGTCTGAGAAGGCCTTGACATTATCTAAGTGCTGTTCCACAGCAGCTAAAACACTGGTGGATTTATCAACACCATTTTGGTCACTGGTCTAAAACACAGCACCACAGCAACTGCTGCCAAGAAAATTAACTGCCCCAACCAAACCCAGTGCACTCTCTTCATACTAGAGTTCAATTAACTCCTAACAGTGAAGATGCACTTAGTGAAAAATAAACACCTGTGTTAGATAAAAGCTTTACCAGTTTGAAGAGTTCAGAAGAAGAGCTAGAGGGCAGCAGCTTTTGTTCTGGAAAGGAGGTGATCTAATAGCTACAAGTAGGGTTTTGTTTTAACAAAATGGAAAAAAAAAAAACGGCTGAACTCTTGTTTTCCTCCTGCTGCTTCTATGTAGTCTTTCTGCCATTTGTGCCAGTTTACTTTCTGAACAGTTTCACCTATTACCTTCCATTTCTTTTAGTATGTTGATTTGAGGGGGGAAAAAAGTAGCAATCAGTTTTAAATGGAAGGGATTTCTTTAGCAGTAATTTGTTTTCAATAAAAATTACAGCAATTCTATGAAGGATCTGCAGCTCACTTCTAAGATGTCTCACAAATGAGTTCACAGGTCGGAAAATGCTTTTAAGCAACTGTTTAGAAATACAGTAGATATCTAGTAGGACATGCAGACACCACCATGGCACTTCGCTATCATCACTTACTTCTTCAAAGATTTAGCGTTCAGAGGAGTATTTCTCTCAGCATGTTTCATTTCAATGATGATCCACCTGAAGTATAATGAATATTCTTGAAGTACATGCATATAAAACATACCAAAAAAAAAAAATCTAACCCCAGGCTAAAACAACAGAACAGTGAGACAAAAACAAAGCAAGCAAAGTCTCTTCCAAACCCTTTCAATGTCTCCTTGTTTCTGAAGAAAAAAAACCCAGCAGTACACCCAAGTGTTGATTGCTCCATCTTCATTCATCCCCAGTGCATCATTCACACAAGGCAGAGCCTCATACAGGAATGTTTTCATGTCACAGCACACCCTGTTGAAAGACTTACGTCGTTCTGACTAATTGATTGCACTTCAAGTCTGCATCATGTTTGTCAGTTCTTCTAACTCCAGCTGTATTCACACACCAACAGGTGGTTCCATTGCACTGCTTCGCCTTGAAAGCACCACTATTTTCACACTCAGGATCATAGAGGCCATCAGTATCTTCAAACGCATCTTTTGGTTTCTCACGACGACCCGATTTTGAGCCCATCACTTCTGCTTTCATCAACAGGCATTTTGAAGTCACTAAAAATAACCAGAAAGTCACATTATGCAGCATCAGACCACGCATGTCCAAAACAGAGCTCTGAGTCGGGAGAAACACAAGGTTACATCAGCAGCAACCAGATTTGAAGCCATTACACGGAAGAGCAGACGTGTAAAGTGTAGGTGGTGCATAAAATCAATGCAACTGGGGTATGTCAGCCTCTCGAGGCAAAGGCGTAAGTCCAGTCTTAGGCCTTACTTACAGCTTTCATTTCGCACATCTAGAGGTTTGCTTACATCTTAGCTGAGCTTGAAACCAGAGTAAGGTCTTGTCACAAGGCTCTTTCCCCGCTAGATTTGTAGGAAAAGCGAGGATATGTGTTTGCAAGGAGGCTAAACATTCGTCTTCAAGCAATTCTTGCCACTAGACAACAAATATTGAGGAGGAGAGAGAAGCCTACATCAGTAGAAGCAGAGAAACCCTAAACGCTTATCTTCCAACACCAGTTGACCTGGAAGATCAGGAACAAGAACTCCTTCCTTGCCTCCATTATTTGCTGGGAACTCAGTGGTCATTCTCACACATTCCCCAGCGCTTTGCGGGAGCATTTCCGCACCGCCCACCCGGCCGTGCCCTTTTACTCACGGGTGCTGCAGTCCACGGCGATGCCGGAGCCGATGGCGTCGCAGCGGCAGCGGCTGTTTTCCACCCTGCAGTTGGTGACACGCTTGTTCTTCTCGCAGACACACGCTGCAAGAGAAGCGCGGCCGTGAGCCGGGCACCGGGGGACACCGCGGGCAGGGAGCCGGGCACCGCGGGGCACCGGGGGACACCGGGGGACACCGGGGGCAGGGAGCCGGGCACTGCGGGGCACCGGGGGACACCGCGGGCAGGGAGCCGGGCACCGCGGGGCACCGGGGGACACCGCGGGCAGGGAGCCGGGCACCGCGGGGCACCG
>VZTD01004439.1:2547467-2573421 GCA_013397725.1 Rhagologus leucostigma
GGGGGAAAGTCCTCGGGGACGCGGGCGGAGAGGGAGCGGAGAGGGAGCGGTGCGTGCGCGGCAGCGGCGGCGGAGCGGTGTGAGCCGCCCGACAGGTTCCGCAGGTGGTGGTGGCTGCGCCGCGCCCTCCCGGCTCCGGTTACACCTGGGACGCGCGGGGGGGAGCGGCGCCGGCCACAGCTCCTCCCCCGGGCCCGCCGGGCGCGCTCTTAAACCACCGCCGCCCCCTCCTCCCCTCGCACCTGGGCGAAACTGGATGGGGCGGGGCGGGGCGGGGCCCGCTCCCGGCCTCAACAGCGCCTCTCCTGCGGAATGGGGAGGGGGAGCGGCGGTGCGAGGGGCGTCCCGAGGTGCGGCCGTACCCGCTTTTCCCGGGGCTGGGAAACCACCCCGGCTGTGAAACCATCCCGCCCGGGCGGAGGGGCAGTGGGCTGGGGCCGTCGCGGGGAGCCGGGGAACAGCTGCCTCCGCCGTCGAGGGGAAAGTGTTAGTCATCACCGGGAGCTGCCGGGCGTGTTTGCCCTGTGACACACGGGCAGCGGGAGCAGAGCCCGCGTCCCTCCCAGCTCGGGGCTTCCCGCGCCCGCTGCTGACCTTCGGAGCGCCGGGGCGGTCCCGAGGTCCCCGGCCTGGTGGCCCCGGGCTCTTCTCTCGGGATAGGCGGGGTGTTTTTCCACTCCCCCCTCGGGGAGCTGAGAGCAAGCAGGGAATACTCGCACTTGATAGCGAGCTTTGTTCGCACTCGGGAGAGCCGTGTGAACTACTCCGTGTTTGACATAAATTCTGATAATTCCTCAGTAAACTAAAGAACAGAATTCTTATCTGTATAGAATGAACTCTTTCGTAAGGATCTTTACTGGTTATGTGTTTTGTTTTTATTTTCGGTTTTGGTTCCTTTCTAGAATGCATAGTAGAAGTCTCTACCTCAAGGCTGCTCTGAAGATTTGCTCCTGGTGCTGCAGTATCCTCATTTCCTCGCTCAGGACAAAGTAGTCCTGAGTGCTTTGTCTCTGAGCAGCGCAGCTTTGTGGGAACCTACAAAATGGGAGGTAGTGCCAGAGCCCTGCCAGTTTGCCGAGGAGGAAACACGGGAAAGCCGGCTGCAGGCTTTAAAATGGCTTTCCAAAGTGTAAAAGCAATGCCAAAATGGAAGAGAAAAGATAGGTATGGTACATCGGAAATGCTTTATGAACCTTGAGTTTATTTACTCCGTTAAAAAATATGCATAGATCTTTCTAAAAGATATATTAGCACCCTAGGAAAACAAGTTATTTTAGTACAGGATAAAACCAGAACGACATTCTGCCCAAAGATTTGCAGCTTCCTCTTACCAGTTCACTGTACAATAAAAACAAGTTTCTGCTTTTGCACATGGAGACGTCAGTAAATGAAACTGTTTGAAAACTTTGCATATTTGAAGCGAAAATGCCGGTGTCCTATCGTAGTGGTTTTGTCTCTGTGTGCAGCTGTGTTTGTGTTGTATCTGGTTTTGTATGTTGTTTTTGTCTGCAGTGCTCTGCTGCTGTCTCAGATGGGTCTGAGTTAAAGGACTGCTCTTCGGGTTTGCTCCTGGTACAGGCTGAATCAGAGTTTTGCAGCATTTATCTTGATTCTTCTTGTGGTTTTGCATGGTTTCTGATTGATAAGTGTATTCTTCTGGTACACTTGTCAAACACTCAAACTGAAAGCTTGACCCAGCAATACGAAAACTTGGGAAGACTGAAGTCTCAGATACGAACTTCTCGCATTGCTTTCATCAAGTGATGACATCTTCCAGAAAGATGAGTAGGATCAATAAGCTCAGAAATGGCTGCCGTACTATAAACCTCTTATTCCATGTTAAAGTACTGGTTCATTCGAGATGAGAAGAGCTATCTTGTCATTATCAAGTTGCCAAGCTGTCCTATGTAAGCCTTGATAATAAGGACCAATAAATTTTATGATAGGCTTTATTTATTTTTTTAATATGTAAATGTAGAAGAACAGAACAGGCTGGGTACAGCTAGTCCTCTTTCTTCTCCTGATCCTTGTTCTGTGTAAGTAGAACTCTGTGCCTAGTTTTACAAATCCAAGCAGTCTTGAAATCTTGGAGTGGCTACGACTGAAAGCAGCCCTGCTTCTACAACCACCTTCAAATACCACATAGGTATCTTTGTTGTCAAAAAATAGCCATAACATTTAGTATCTAGGGGTTGAATGATCTTAGGGTATTTGTGTGGCCTAGAGCCTCTCACAGTGTGTTTTGGCACTGTTGTGTTGTGACACGTTGTGAAATGTGAGTTAGCACCTGTAGAAAGTCATAAGATAACTCTGCTACAAACGTAAGTGCATCATGCTGCTTTTTGTAGTATAGTATTTAATTTGGCTCCAGTTTGCAGGGGCTAATAAGGAACTCGCTATCTGTGGTCTTGACAGATTTCCAGATGTGAAGAAATTATTGTCTAAATGTTGCTCAGTATTTTTGAAGTAAAGCTGGTCTACGTGATGTCATTCACCGGCAAGGCAATGGAAATGAGGGACTATTCACAGCAGTGCTAATCTCACCCTCTTTCCAGGTTATTCTGAGGGCAGCTTCTCAGTAGAATCAGAGCCAGTGGAGCAGACATGAGGCTAAACAGATACAAGGGCCTGAGTTTTGAACTTTATTACACAGGTACCTTGGTGTCCGGGGGTTTGGGAGGCAGTGTCTCTTTTGTACCTTTTGTGGTGCTTGTACCTCTTTGTGCTGAAATACACGACCATATTCAATGGCCATTCCATACTAACTTTCCTCAGCACACAGCTCTAAAGGTAAAGCCTTGCATATTGGTTACAAATAGGATAATTTCATCGACTGTTGGAGGTACCTCCACTTATCAAATAGCTGACTGCTGATTAGGCAGTGCAGTGTAGGCTAGTTGTGGTTTACTCTTATTAAAGCATAATTACAGCTCAGACAAATTATAATTTAAATGCTACGAGCACATTACTGGCTCTACTGGATAGCAAAAAGAAAAAAGTTTTGGTCACCAAACTCTACGTACAAAAAGTATGTAAACTTACATTAGGAAAACTCATGTGATCTGTATTTTTCACCTTTTGCTCCCTAATTTACATCTGATCCAGATCTGTTTGGAGAATAAAGTATTAGTTCACTAAAATACTCAAGAGCCATTGACTCGAGTGGGAGATTTTCTGTTGACTTGAGTGAACTGTGAATCAGACCCAAGGAGATAAATCCAGCTCTTTCCGAAGCCAGTAAGAATTAGTGTGATACTGGGATGTGATGTAAGGTCATTTCCAGGTCTTCACTAGAAATTAGGTAAGTGGGCTTTGTGAAACTCCCCAGGCACAGAAAAGGGACAGAATCTGATTTCAGGGAAAGTCGCAAGGATGTGTGAGTCACTCCTGAAGTATCAGGAAATGGTGCAAGGTGGGGCTGTGACATGCACTGTGGTCAGCAGATCAGAGAGATGAGTGGAGAGAGCGTGATCAATGCCACTGGCGTATTTGGCAATCTCGATCTAACTGAGATTCTTCAGAGGCTGCAAATCTGATTGGTTTTGGGTGTACTCTCCTGAAGATAACCAAAGTCTCATCCCTAGAAAATAGGTCATGTATGATACCAAATTGTGAAACATAGTCTTTTTAATCTTTTTCCAACAAAATTAATGACTTTTGAAAATTCATGATGACTTTTAACTGGTTAAGGCTGACAAAGATAGAAACAACCAGAAACACTGATGCTCAAAAGTGCCAACAGGTATTTTGGACAATAGACATTGCTACACATGTCATTATATTATAGACTTGCTCAGGAACTTTTTTATTAGGACAGCTTCAGAATGTTTGCATTCAACTTTTCTGACAGACTTCATCATCTGCATAGAATGAAACCTTAAAAGAACTGTAGGAAGAGGACAATATTGAGAAATTATGTACAGTACCTTGTCCATGATGTGTTTTTGAAGATTCCATGTTGTCACAAATTGGCACATGCTGCTGCTCAAAGGACTAATAAAACTGGTGCTTCTGTGTATTTTATTTTTCCTGCCTGTTTGAAAACCACCAGAAAACAGGTAAGCCTTGTTACACTGATTTGAATAATGAGAACGTTTGGAGTCCTGGAGAACTTAAAAGTTTTGGCCATATGGAGGTGGTCAAGTATGGAGCCAATAAGAAAATAAATGAGCAGCCATGCCTTTCTGCTAGACTATCTAACTACTTCCAAGCGCAGTAAAAAAACCCCAAAAAAGCTATTTTACACCTTTGGGTCTTTTTGGCCTGTTTCTAGATCATGACTTATTTTTTAAATAATAACACAGTGGTTGTGTATTTTGACAAAACTGTCATGCACACTGAAGATGGAAATTAGTTCAGAGGCAGTGGCGACCCTCATAAAGCTGTTGTTGGCTTCAGAAGCCCACAGCTTGGGTCTCTATCAGGTTGGAGACCTTTGAAAGTAAGAGTAGCTACTAAGAGGTACAGGCCTGTTGGTTCAGAGGTTCATACAACTAGACAGGGTGTAGCCACAGGAGAGAAATGCTCATGCAATTAATGTATGTTCTATTTGTGTCTCTGAGGATTATAGAAACCAACCTGATACGTTGTGGCATCCTCACCTCTCTGCCAGGGCTTAGTCTTAACTGCAGAGGGTGGGGCCAGTAACAGGTTTGTCACCCTCCTCTTTACAGGTTTGTCACCCTCCTCTTTACGTACCTGAGAATGCATCTCCATGGCTCTAATACTGACAGCATGTTTAGAACATCTATTGTCAGCATTCAAAGCTGCTTAAAATAGACAGCATTAGATGTAAAAACCATAATAACTCCTCATCCAGACTACTGCACAGCAGCGAGGCAAACCTTCTAATTTCATACTGTGCCCAATACCTCAGGTTTGCAGGGTTTGGAAAGGGCTCAGAGGAAAACACGAGATCACAAGTTGTAGTAAAAGAAACTCTGTTTCCATTAAAATTGTTTCAGTTTTGGCATCTAAGATACTTCCCCCTCCCCCTTTTAGCCATTCTTTGTCAAAGAAGATACAGATGGAACTTTGTCAAAACACTTGTTGAAAACTGTTTGAGAGAGTTCTAAGTAGTTTTTACCATGCTTTATCGCGTGACAACATCTCTGGGCTGTAGGCAGAACTGAAGCAGATGGTTATCCAGACAGAGAGCTGTCCTGTCTCTCAGTGTGGTGTTATCAGAAGGCACACTGAGTACTTCTGTCATGAAATCTGCCGTTGAAATTGCTTGTGCTGGGCTTGTACAGGTTGCTCTGGGGCTAGCGAGGGTGTGGATTTACAGTTTGTCAGGTAACCTCCAGTAACAACGCACGGACATGGCTGTACCTGGTAGCGAGCAGAAGCCATGTATTCCTCAACGAAAACAGGGTCACAGCATGCACACAGGCAGTTTCCAGGGAGCAGCTAACATGCTGTAAATCCCCACCCACTCTTGCCTCACTCTAATTTGTGTGCCTAGTCATACCCCAAGCAAAGGTGAATAAATACACTCATGAGCTGGGCAGAAAAATCTCATCCCACAAACACCGACACAACGGACAGCAGAGAGTGGGGTTAAAAGAGGTGGGCGTGCCATTAGCGTTTCGCTTTTTTTGTCCCTCGCTGAAAGAAATTGCTTTTGTGCTGTGACTGCTTTCACAGTTCATGAGTTTCCCTTATTTTTTCAGTTAGCAATAGCTGTTACCAAAGTTCATCTGTTTCTCTTTGCACTTTAATTTATAGCCCTTGTACTAGTCATTTTATTGCTTCAACCTCTGAGTGAGAGAACTTTTACAACTTGTGATTACTGAACTTGGAGAAGCAAGAAAGCTTTTTGACCTGTTGTGAGTAATTATAGACCCCATTGCTTCTTGGGAGGGGCATTCAATGTTTAACAAACTGTGGCAATTCTAATTTAACTGTGTGGAGCCTGGACCATTGGATGCGAGTCAAAAAAAGTAAGTCCTGGTCTTTTTCCAGGTCACATTTTAACTTGTCTGGTTTTAGTCTCTAAAGGGCTGTCCTTTAAGTTCTGCCTTCCCACTACTGAACTTGACGCTGCTTCTTTCTTAGCAGTAGGAGAGCATGGGAGCCAAATTATTTGCATATGAAAACAATTTCCTCTTGCTTCAGAAATTATAGCTACACAACTTTTGATTAATCCTCTCATGGGGTGAGTCTTTTGAATGCCATGCCATGCAAATACAGCTCTTGACAACAGAAAAATTGTTCTATCTTAATTACCACTATTGTTTCATATTACAGGGGCCGTGGTCATGGACAAAGATTCAGTTGTGTTCAACAGTATAAAAACAGAGAATAAATAGACACTGCGTTTGAAAGAGTTTGTGATCTGAATTATGTGACCAGTAAACTTTGGAACTGGAAAACAAGATGAGAAAGATTTGGTGACATTTACACATTTTGCCCTGTTATAGAATCATAAGCCAGCTAGCTAAAAGTTTGAAGGCTCCCACCTATTCTTTAGCCACTCAAACAGCTATTATTTAGGAAACTTGCCTTCAGGAAAAGAATTAGGATGTTATTTTGAAAGCACCGATGTTTTTCTACTTTTGATGTCCGTAGATAATAATGTAAGATATATTTCCTGGATAATAGGTTCTCTAGATGTTTTGTAGTTTAGTGTATTAATGTGTACATATATATTACATCAGTGAGGCAAAGCATTTGTGTTATTTGCCAGATGGAACAAAACGCATTTTAGCTAATGCCATTTTATAAAAATGGTTTCTTAAGCCAAACTCTTGAAACTTTTTTGTTCAGCTACATCTTCACCTAGAAGATTTTCGAAGTCCAGGGTTTGATAGTTGTTTCTGAGAGGAAAGAGGAGAAAAGGAAAAGGTGGAAAGTTCCCATTTTCCAGCGTGAATGTAGGTAATCCAGTCCGTCTGCGCATGCACAGGACATGGGCAGCGCCCTGGGCATGGTTGCACACCTGCTCCTTGCTCCTGCACCTGCCTCTCAGGAAGCCTGGTGCTCTTGGCATCTGGAACAAATGGCTCCAGGGCCATGGAGGTAGAAAGGAGTCCTGTTTATTAGGGCTCTTTGCACAATTCAGCATGAAGAAACAGCATGGGCACAACTGGGTAACAAATAGCCATGGGTATTAAAGACTTGCAAATCCAAAATGCAATCTTCACTGGCTAAAAAAAAGTTAAAATATGGTGGATGACATCAGAAGGTTTAAAAAAACACTTAAAGGAAAACAGTGCAGATCATCTCCTCTCCCTTTAATGTAAAATACGCACGGCTAGTTTTGAGTTACTGATGTTGAGAGAGATATCATTCATCTTTTGTGACATGATGGTGAAGAGCTAATATAGTCTATCTCATCTATTTATTTTTACAGAGAAATTGGAACTCTTCAGATAAGACTACTTTGTTTCGTTTACAACCAGCACACAAGTGCCAATCCCTAAAAATAAATCTTAAAGGCTTCCCCTGTCTGCTTTGAATTGGTTAAGTTCATACAGGATATATCAGTCTATTTACAGTAGGAATGAACAAGTTCAAACTTATGTCCCAGGCACTTTATGGAGATTTGTTTCTGCAGAGTGCTTGGCTGTTTTGAAGTATGCAGGAGCAGCGTGTTAAAACATGCACTGAGTTTGCTGGTGGCCTCCACTTCCCTTTACCATTGGCTCTATTAGTCTAGTCAGTACACTTCTTGTTCACTGCATAATTTCCAAATGATTTTTTCCTTCTAGCTCCTGAATTTCTCGGTACCTGCAAACAGCTACAGCCGTTCTGGGACTTTAATATTGGAAAACACTGCTGTGTGGTCAGAAGTTCTTTTCAAGTAAACAAAGCTGGAAACAATTTTCCTGCCCATTCATCCATCAGTGACGTACACTTAAGTGGCACTGAACCACTTTTAATTTTAAACATACTGTAACATTTGTCAAAGGCAAGGATTTAACTGCAAGGCACCTTTCCAGTATCCTTGCTTACTACCCCCAGTAGCAAACTGGTAAGCCGTGTTCAGTTCGTGATGCTTAGTCCCAGTCCAGGCACCATGACGCCCTAATAATTTGTTTCATACAACTCATCTAAATCCTTACTCTCTCTTCCCACATATAAAACAGGTTTCTGGTGACAGATGTGGGTTCAGGTGGTTCATCTATTCCTCTTTAACTTTACTTTAATTTATTCCTGTGACTTGCTACACCCTTTACTCTTGAAAGAATTAACCTCCTGTCCAAACTTTGCTTTTTAGATGCTGGTTTCAGTTTCACTATGGGTCTTTAGGAATGGAGCTCTCAATGCACGAGCATTTCATTTAGAATGTATTTGATCAAGAGGCCGGGTTCCCCCAGCAGGGTCAGCAGTCATCTCTACAGGGAAGAGAGACTTTTTTTCCTATTTCATGCTCTGCAGGAAGTAGGAAAAGCCTCTAACTGAAAAATACATATTTGATTGTGGATAATGATCTGTATTTAAAAGAATCAATGGTGGTTCTTCATGACATTGTTTGAAAAGAAATACCAGGTGTTTTGCCTATGGTATTTTATCTTTCTTACGCAAAAAAAAAGTTCACTAGAAAGTATATCAAAGGCCAAAGGCATCTCAAAAATATCAAAATCTGAAAAAAAGTATGTATATCCTAAGCGTAATTTATCAAAATACTATCCCTGTGTTTTTCTTCAGTGATGCTTCTTAATCTATCTGTAAACAACTCATTCATTGAAAAATTTTAAGTCCTTTTTCCATTTAAAGGAAATAAACTGCTCTACAACTGCCTTTTTGGACCAAATTCGGGATAGTTAAATAACTATATATCTCATGTAATAGAGTTCCAGTGTATATATGGAATTCTTTTTTTTTTCCCAAAAAATAAGATTTTGTAAGAATCCCAGATCCTTCAAGCCCAGGTCTTAATAATTTTATACATATAAATCTTATATTAAAAAAAAATATACATATTTACATAAAAATTATTTATAAATTTGTATATTCAAAACGTAATTTCAAACTGTGATTACATATAAAGATGAAGAGTGTCTAAACCGATTTAATGCCCACCTACAGGAAGGGTTAGGAAAGAGGTACAACAGGAAACGCCGTGTATTATGCCGGACAAATGCTGCACTGTCTCGGTTCAAACCGCTGGTGGTGAAACAGCGCTCCCTGATGTCCAGCGAGCGACTTCGGAAGTCCAAAAGCTACATTCTTCCCGATATTCTTGGATTAATTGTTCAACAACCTCCCGAAAATTGTAGTTAACAAAAAGCAAAGTTGAGAACCAGTTAATTCCACTATCTCATGCAGAGGACTTAGAGTCAGGTAAAGTTCTGTTTCCTTATTGTCACTGGGTCCAGGCATCAACCTTTCCACGTTGCTCTTTTTCCATAATGTTTCCAAGTTGAATCCTTGAGTCATCCCTATCTCAATCCTACCTCAGGCTACAGAGTCCAGCAAGGAAAGAAAGGTAGAGTTCCAGAGATCCTCACAGCTCTTTCTCACAAGTTCAGTTTCCTCAAGAGTCTGATCCAAAGTTGTGCAACGGGTGTGAATCAGAGCAGAGACCTGAGTCCTGGCAGGCTGGGGAGAGTACACTGGGGGAAGAGTCACAATACCTGTTCAATAACTTGTGACAGATTTTTGAGTGAGAAAAACCCAAACCTTTTAATACTTTGTTGCAGAAACACCAGCCCCAAAATTATTTTAGAAGGGGGAGACCTACAGGAAGCTCTGTGTGGATAAAGACTGACATTGTAAATCACTTTTTATTGATGTAAAAGTGTAAAGAATAAGGAAGCATGCACGTCATAATTATCATTGCAGCTTCATGTTTTGCAATAGGGAAAGAAAAAGAAAATTTTTTCCTGGTCCTAAAGATTTAGATGGTTATGTGGAAGTTTCTGTAACCTGCCTTTCCTCTGTTTTTCACAGTTATCAAATGAACAGTAGTTAATTGATGAGTGCTTTGGATTCCTCAGATGAAAAGTAATATGCAAAAAAAGAGAACAATTAATGCAGAGTAGCTCACTGTGAATATGTGTCCAAGAAGAGAGAACCTCAAAGAAACAGACTTTTGCTCTCCTGATGTGTTTGGTATTATCTCCACCCTGCTGCCAAATTTCCTGATTTCAGCCTTTTCCATACAGAGATGTTGTTAGTTGGTACATTTACCACTTGGTATGTTTCTATCTCTCTCCCTGATCAGAAACTTGGCGTGATCTTTCCCTGAATATGCTCACTAACTCAGAGCACCTAAATAATCTAGCAAATTATTAATAAAAGGTGAGGAAGGTGTAAATTCTCATTACCATAACAAATGAGGCCAGTTACACTTTAACTGACCTGCACAGGGGGAATCAATGAAAATGGAGGTATGTCTTGCCATCTTCCTAGGGTAAACCTTTAGCTCTTATAAGAAGAGGCAACAGTAAGATTTCACACTGAATCTTATTAGCAAACGGATTTTTTCAGTCTTGGTACTACATTTCAATAGACTGCCTTAGACTAATTGCATACTACTACCTGCATTAATTGCCTCTGTGGAAAGGTAGCAGCAGGGTATCCTGCACCTCTATGTTTAACGATCTTTAGAGTCAGGTATCCCTTTTCCTTCGTCCTATGTCTCCTGGGGAGATATTTATCATCCTGGGGAGATGTTTTAATCATAGAATCATAGAACGGTTTGAGTTTGAAGGGATCTTAAAGATCTTCTCGCTCCAACGCCAGACATAGGCAGGGAGGGACCTGGTTACTCAACTTAACTAGACCGGGTTACTCAAAGCCCCATCCAACCTGGCCTTGAACACTTCCAGGGATGGGGCATCCACAGCTTCTCTGGGCAACCTGTGCCAGTGCCTCACCACCCTCACAGTGAAGAATTTCTTCCTAGTATCTACCGTAAGCCTCCTCTCAAGATGGATCCGTTCCCCCTTATCCCGTCACTACACCCCCTTGTAAAAAGCCAAGGAAGGAAGGAAGGAAGGAAGGAAGGAAGCAAGGAAGCAAGCAAGGAAGGAAGCAAGGTTTTGCAATGCCGTTGGGCAGCAGAGAAACCCAAGCCAGGCTTGAGACTGACTCGTGATGGGAAGGCGGACGAGAGGCGGTGCCGCCATGCCCGCCGCCCGCCGCGCCCCGCTCCCATTGGCTACCGCGCCCTGGGCGGCAACAGAAGGGGCGGGAGGAGAGAGCGCCCCGCCGCTCGATTGGCTGGGGCGGCTAAACCGCGCACGCTGATTGGCTGCAAGAGGCGCCACTCGAGGTGCGGCGGCGTGAGGGGGAGGCCGCTGAGGGAGGCGGGAAGGGGCGGGCACGGGCGGCTTGGGGCTTTGCCGCAGGGAGCCAAAATCACAGCCACGCGTGAGGCGCCCTTCGTGTTTATGCGGCAGCCACCTAAGAGCTGGGGAGCCAGGTAGGCTGCTGTGAGCCAGCCTCAAACAGCCTCCTAGGGAGAGACCTACTGAAGACGTAAATACATTTAATCCCGGCAAAAAATACCCTTCCTCACTCTCCATTTGGCATCCCCTTAAATTTTGCAAACACCACAGGTATGTTTCCTTGGTTGTGCCTTCAGGGTATGCCCGACTTGAGGGATAAGTTTAATTCCCAATAGCAATTAGGAGCTCAGGACTTGATTTTAATGTTACATGGTTCAATCACAGTCCTGTTACTTTAATTCCATTAATATTCCTTTCTAAAAAAGACACAAACACAAATTGGAGAGGAAGAACACAGGGTTTTTTGGTAGATCTAAGTGTGTGGAGCTACACGGACCTGACAAACAGGCACCTTTTCTGGAAACGCTCTTTTCCCATTTTCCAAAGTTAACTGGAAAAAGAAAAATTGAAGGCTCCTTCTACTGAGGGAAAAAAGAAAAGCTTTATAAAATTAGAACTAAATCAAAGAACTCTACGTGGCTGTCTTAGGGCACAAGACTTAGATAATCAGTACTGATAAAATTAATTTTCCATCACCTGACATACAAACTCTACTGAAACGTTTCATGTGAACAAAAGAAATGTACTAGTGCTCAAACTGACCGTTTTCGTAGTTAATTTCTTCTTATTTCTTTAACAGGAACCTTTGCTTAACGAAATGAAACACAATCTGGTGTGTCAGACACCTCCCACTGTCACTGTTCATGTAAAATCGAGTGCATCCAGATCACATCAGCAAAAAAAACTTACTAGACTAAAGAGACCTGCTTTTAAAGACCATCAAGAAAATTGTGAAAAAGGGGTTCCTAGTCAAAAATATAAATGTCCCAAGGGACCATGTCTAGTTATTCAGCGTCAGGAAATGACAGCTTTCTTTAAATTATTTGGTAGGTTAAAAATGTGAGATATGAATGCATTGACTGAACAGAATGTTTTCTAAGTTCATTAATTTTGAGAGTGCTTTTTATATCAAAACTAATGGCAATTCTTTATCAAAACATTTTGTTGTTATATTTTGGTATATAAATATTTAATGCTTAAGTTAAAAATACAAGAGCTACCAAACTGATGAAAAGTATCTTTTTAAAATTACAAACGAAACCAAGGTGGTTTGCTACTTTTTATTTTATGGTAATTTTCCTTCCTATTTTCTCTTATATTTCAACAAATACATGTAAAACAACGTGCATCTTGTTTTACACAAGGTTTAAAAAAAGGACTTGTCTCTTTAACATGTTATTTACCGTGGGAATAAACTTCTGGAGGGAGAAGTGGAATGGGAAGACGATCTAAGGAGTTGGAGCATCTCTTCTTTATTTGTGTCTCTTTCATATAAAGTTTTGTATTTATTTACTTTACCAAAGACGTTAAGTAATAGTGGAAGATTACAGCTGGTTTTTATTTGACCCTTAAATACAGAAGTGAATGAGAGAGAGTTCGTGGTAATTACAGTACATGGTCATGGACACTGAAGCACTGACCAAAAATAAGCAAGTATTGCCCTATTAATGCTGCCAGGTAATCAAGGTGCAGGATCTCAGCAGTCTGAAATTCCTCTGAAATAACTGCGTGCTATCACCTGGAAGCACGTAATGCAGGAAGAAATTATGCAAGTAGAAAAAAACAGTGAAATATTTTTCACTTTTGCTTGCTGTTACTGCGAAAGGATGAAATGCAGTCACCAGATTTCCCACCTTGCCTTTCTAGTAGTTTGTTTTCTTTTGTCATGTAAGTTTTTTTCACACTTGACCTCTCCTACCCCCCTCAGTTTCTCTGTTCTCTACTGGTGGCTCTAGCTTCTTTTCTTTTATTTAATTTAATGAAAAACCATCTGTTACTTATTTATAAATGCCTTCTAACATAAACAGTTTAGGTGTTTGAAATGCTACAGCTTTCTCTTGTTACAGATGATGATCTAATCCAAGACTTCCTTTGGATGGACTGTTGCTGTGAAATTGCAGACAAGGTAAGTGTATTTCCTTCTTAGTTAACAGAACACACATTGAGTGAGAAATCTGCCCTCAATTACTCAATACTTTAATGCAAATAGAGAACATCAGTTTTTTCTAATGGGTTCACGTGGAAGTTTGAAGAAACTTAATTCATGCTTTCCTCATTTTTAAAAATGATGAAAATATCTTGATGCAAGATAAATGTCTGAATCAATTTAGGAAATACTGTACCTAAATAACACATTGATACTTCATTTTACATTTTAAAACAGTATCTCTTGGCAATGACTTTCGTTTATTTCAAGAGAGCTAACTTCACACCAAGTGAGCATACCAGAATCAATTTCTTTGTGGCACTGTAAGTACTTTAAAATTATCTGGTTTTATTAGGATAAACTTTGCATTATTTCTTTATGACACTGATAATTACGATATGGATGAGACTTCCTTGAGGTAGTATATAAACAATCTGATCTAGGGAGTGGCATTCCTAGGGGATGGCAGGGGGGCTAGAACTAGGTGGTCTTTAAAGTCCCTTCCAACCCAAACCATTCTGTGGTTCTATGATAATCTACATACTATGCATAAAGAATGCAAATTCAACATTCTTCCTGTGATGGAACAAGCTTGAGCTGCAGACAGAGGGTGCTTGTATTGGTGTAGTGACACACAGAGTGGCGTTCTACCTACCAAACTGAATCTGGGAGCTTTTCTAAGCATTACAAGAAACATATGCAGGACAATACACAGCAACATATATGTGGCTCACAGGTGCTCTTAGAAGACCCTGTTTCATATCTTTGCCAGCCTTTAAGTCATTTGTGCCAAAACAGTTCAGCATGATAGGCACCTTAGGAGTAAGTTTTTATTAAAGTCTCTGTCAGCATGATTTAAATCAACTGTAAAAACATTGCTAGAGAATTCCTGAGAACTTTTTTGAACAGTTGTAAAATGCCTATACTTTGAAGCAGTGGTGGAATCAGTAATCCATCTTTGCCGGGCCTACAAAATCCCTCTGTATTTGGCTGTACCTGCAGAGGGTTCTGTATTTTCTTTCACAGTGTTATTGTGCTCAGCTCATCTTTTTGGGTAACATCGCTTCTCAGGTGCTCCGATTTGCACACTAGTGCAGGGGCAAAGGTGGCTGTTCCTTCTGTTGTCACTGGTACTCTGGGTGACATCCACAGAGCATGGAGGAGAGAGCCCTCTGACTCCACTGAAGGGGGAAAAGCTGGGCCAGAACAGTGAAAGGATTAGAAGGGGACAAAGGGTCTGGTGAGACTGGAACTAGAGAGAATACTGGGGTCAGGAGCAAGTGAGGAAACTGGGGAGGAGACTAAAAGTCTTAATTTTTTTCAAGTGTGATTGACAGGAGTTTAGTATCAGGTGGATCCAGAGGAAGTAAATATTTTCCTGTTGTCTGAGAAGACAATCCAAAACTAAAAGTAACAGAGAGTGAAGGGAGGAATAGAGACATTAAAAAAAGCCATTTAAGGTTTTCATTTATAACTGAAGATAGACCTGTATTTAGCTGTCTGCTCCTACTTTAATACGAGCATCGTAATTTTCCAAGAATAGCTAAAATCCATAAAGTAAAAAATGTAAAGTTTAAGATTTCACAGGATAGTTTTAAGCTTTATTTAAAGAATTTAAAGAATCAGTGAGAAACTGTTCATTTTAGTTCAAAGGTTTCTTGCCAGCTTGGAGAAAGATGTCAGGATATGTTAGTTCTTGCTTATCTACTAATTTAGGAAACTCTAGGTTAAAGCAATTTTCATAAAAGCTTGGGTTTTTTACCCAAAGGATGCACATGGAACTGATTAAGAAAATACTGTATTCCAGAGAGAAGGTTGTATATTGTTAGTGTTTTTTCCTCACAATACTAGAAAAAAGAACCACTGCAATATGTCAGTTATTTTATGTTAGAAATCATTCTAATACAGTAGTTTAAGATTGAATAATATTTACAAACATAAACATATATATATTTGAAGGTATCTGGCAAACACAGTTGAAGAAGACAATGAAGAAGCAAAGTATGACATTTTCCCATGGGCTTTGGGCAAAGCCTGGAGAAAGCTCTTCCCCGATTTCTTAAAGTTAAGAGATCAGCTGTGGAGTAGAATTGACTACAGGGCTATTGTAAGCAGACGCTGCTGTGAAGAGGTAGGGAGGTAGATTTAATACTGTAGATGCTGAAATCACAACAATTAACACCAGCTAGCAATTTAGCTCTGGACAATTTCTTCCCTAAAGTAAATAGACAATCCATGGGAAAAAAAAGGTGCTGCTAGAATGTAATGGTCCATTTATCCTCCATGATACTTTTTCCTTCTCCATTTAAAATACATTGTTTGAAGCCATGTTTTTTAAGTAAACTAGAATATTTTATATTGCATTACTGTTAAAAGTAAGTTTCTATTGGCTAGAATCTGCTTCATGCAAATATTTTTTATTTAAAATCTACCTTCATTTGTTTCACTTCATCCACTTTAGAAATAATTTTGTGTGCTCTACAATTTATTAGGAAAAAATATATTCCTCACTTTTCACGTGAAATGTGTATCTGGAGAAGCCCTTGTCATGTTCTAAGTAAAAAATGTTTACTTCCAGATGGTGGAAAAGAAAATCTCATTTACTCTAGAGGCCCGTTTCTGGGGATGGGATTAAATGCTATGGGAAAAGCACAAGGAACAGGGCGAGTACAGGATGCTTTTCCTTGTACACCCTCCCAGCTTCCCACCGTCATTATTTCAGTGATGATGAACACTGTTGGGTGATGTTTAGCAGCTGGCCAAAGACACCATCTTGTGTCCAACATACCAAGCACGAGCTGGTGTTTGTGGTGACTCTTGTGAACATACAGGGCTGTAAGCTGGGATGTTTCCACACCTGACTGGTATCGGGATTACTTACTCCTGCCAAAGGGAGCACTCTGTGGTGGGACAGTATGAGACAGATGAGAGATGAGGGCCATTTCAGCTACATTAATTCTCTGCCATACACTAATTGGATCTCTTGCTTTCAGCTGTGTGTTTTCCCATTATTTTCCATTTCCTGACCCCACGGCTGTTCCCACAGGTGATGGCTATTGCTCCAACACATTACATATGGCAGCGAGAGCGCTCTGTGCACCACAGTGGCGCTCTGAGGAATTATGATGATGAAGTCCAGCTGCCCCGAGGACCCAGTGCTACTCCTACAGACTGCCTGCTCTGCGGTAAGAAAGGCAGATTTGTACGACTCGGATTATCATCTTCCTCGTCATCAACTGACACCATGGAGATGATGGAATTACATTCATCCCAGAAATCGAAAGACACCTTTTCAACTGAAAAAATGTTCATAGACTCTCCTTATAAAGCCCAAGGTATGGTTTAATATTGCAAATAATTTTCCATTGGTTTATATATGGGGCCATACACACCCCTCAGAGTGCTGCAGGGACTGCTCTGTCCCTCCCTATTACACATGCAGTTACCTTGGCAGAACTGTGCTTTTAGTCCCATGGATTCATTTTCACATATTGTACCTTGACTTCCTGGAAGTACCAACTGCTTTACATTGAGTCTCTTCATATTACCCTCATCTACTACAGTAGATTTTGGGTTGCATTCCAGTCTATTTAGGCATTTGTAACTATTCTTGCATTATAAATGAAATTGAAAGTCCTATTTTAAACGCTTATGATTGGCTGGAACAATAAAAATCCTGGTGTGTGTTAAGTGAGTTAAAGCGCTCTCGCTGAGAGCGTGTTTTGAGAAAGGGCAGGATGCTCAGCTGTGTTACCAGTCCGGACATAGGTTAAATCACAATTCCCATTTTCCTCTAAGTGTATCTCATTTGTTGACAATTTATACAAGACTTCATTTTAATACCGGGGTATGAGTAGAAAACAAGAGTTTATTGTGAGAATCGTTTATGTAATTGAATCTCTGCCCATTAATCTACTCAAAACAGCATCCTCAGCCTTTGCATTAGGGGCCTCCATTACATACAGCAGCTGTGGGGCAAACCCATTATTAAATTTATTATTAAAAGTGAAACACACTTGAGATATAAACTTCCTGTGGCATCTGGATAAGCCTCAGTTCTGCAAAGATACTCTCATGTACTTAACCAGAGTTCCTAGTATACTTATTTAATACAAGGGTAGTTATTTATAGCTCTGTATGTTTTATTTGCATATGTTCTCACTAATATCCAAATTTTCACTATTATAGCAGATTACTGCTTTTTACAGCTTTAGTACAACTGTGATTCTCAAGAGATCCTTCAACTTTGAAAAATTTGGCATTTAAATCTTTACTGAGATACAAAACAAATCAGGTGTTTAAAAAACATAACTTAATAATTTAATGTGTTTAACATCAGAATTGCTCAGGTGAGACCCAAAATGACTTAAAATTAAGTTTGTCTTTACTTGAGAGATCTTGCTTCTCATTGCTGACAAGGGCCAGAAAAAACTCTGTTTCTTCCAACCGTTCGAGAATACTTTATATAAAGTGAAGTTCACAAATAACCAGGCAACTTGCAGCTTGAGTGCTGGGAGGGAACCAAAGCTGTGCTTGTCAACAACTGTTTTGATCTTGAAATAAGCACAGCTTTATCAAGTGAACACATTCAGTGAATTTCAGCATCTCTTAAAGATATGCTTTAAGAATGTTGTTCTTAAAGAAACCTATAGTAACCAGTTGGAAGCCAGCAAAGTATTCATTGCAAAGGGCAGCCTTTGAACCCTTATTTTCTTACTAAATTTTTTTTCTCCTTATTTCTGGTAGACTGTCAGAGCCTGTCCAGCAAAAGGCAACCATGTAGTACCCTGAACCAAGATAAATCCATGGATTGGTTTACAAGCAGTGGAGAATGAAATACACCTGATAAGACAGAAACAGATACTGTGATTTGCACAACAATCTGGGCTGCATCACAACACCGGACATGATGATTCACTTAAAATTTTTCCCTTTGCATAGTGGGGTAATAGTTGTTGTTTCAAACTTGCTCTGAGGTAGATATCAGAGCAGTCATTACTTGAAAGTTACACAACTTACAAAACGTAGCATCTACTTTGTAATGTTTTATTTTATTCTGATACAATATTCAGATTAGCAGCTACGGAGGCAGCAGCATCAAGAAAGCAGTGGTCGAAACTTTCTCAGCTTGGTAAGGAATGCTAATTAAAAAACAAAAGGTACTACTTTAGTATTTCAATATACAATGATTATTTTATTATTTTAAGTTTTATGATTTCATGATATAGGAACATACCAAATGCTAGTACAAAAAAAAAAACCAACAAGTTTTTTTTTAAAAATAAAAATACCACAAAACATTTAATATAAACATTTTCCAAGTGTCTCACCTGAATGAGCTTCCTGCAAGTGGGATGGTCGGGCAATATAAGGCACTGAGCGGTTTGTTTCAGCAGCATCACAAAGTGATTCTGTGAGAAGGACATTTTTTTTTTACTTCATTCCCACAAGTTTAAGACCCACATGTAGACTAGAGTTGACAATGTGCATGGAATATTTTTCTCTGATGTGTTTTCTTTTTTTTTGTTGTCGCCTATCAGTATATTCAGAACTCTTTGCTCTAGTATGCATTTTGCAGTCTCTACTGTATATATATTTACATCTGTCATATAAATATATACATGGCATAATTTTTGGATTTGCCATAACAGCATAATTTTAAAACAGAGCACACTGGCACCGTTTCTCCTAAGGAATCCTTAAGTCCATCAGGGTCCTCTAAAGCAGCTATACGATGAGTATAAAGAACTGAATTTTATTAAAAACCAAAAATTTGAAAACAGTAGTAGAAGGGCAGTTATGCTTTATTGCAGGTTGCAATTTATTTTCTATTTAGCCCAGATTTTTAATAAGATATTTAAACTTAAATAACAATTAATAGTCTTTTTGAAACCTGACAAGGTCTAAGCTGTCCAAAACCTTGCCTATTCTCAGCTGACCTAAGAAAAAATACTGCCTCTTCCTACAGCAGATTATCAAAGTGCAGTAATAGGGTATCTGATCAGCAGTAAAGTTCTTACCATTGTATTTGCTTTCTTTAAGAACTGCTTGATCCTGAATACGGATTTCTTCATACTCATTTTGAGGTAGTTCTTCAATATTTTCTTGCGTTTCCACCATTTGGCTTGATTTGCAATGCTTCATTTTAGCAGGGAGTACTGACCAGCTTCTGTGAGTTACCTCAATTATCCTTTCACACGAGAAAGGAAGCTTGCAGCTCCGTATTCTGTCTAAAAGGTCAATAACCTGTGTGATGCTTTCGAAGAAATGCAAAAGATAAAGTAGTATTTTGAAAACTCAAATCCCACAGTCTCAGTTCTACTAACTTTGGCACATTCTTTACCTTTGAGGTTACGCAAGCCCTTCAGTTTTAGGGTAACGGCGCAACCTGACTATTGCATTGGAGAACAGTGCAGTTACTTTGAGAATGTCATAAAATGCAAACTTCACTGACCAGAATGAGAACATTCCCAAAGCAGACACTAAAGGATTTGGCCAAGTGCAATTTATAGTGAGTGAAACTCCCAAAAAAAAGTTACATGGGGAAAAACCCCCAATCTTAACCATTTCATTAATGCTGGATGTGTATTTCAGAAGATGCTTGGTTTTGTACCAAGGCCAGGTAACACCTGAATAAAAGTGCCAGAAGTAAATACTTACTTTGCTAAGTACACAGCACACACCCCACCTTGTTTCAGGCTTTGGTGTACAACAGGCAGAGCACACTGAGGGTTCAGCATATCCAGAACTACCTGCAAGAGAAAGACACATTAATGTTTACTGGGAAAACATATGTACATCTATCAATGTAGCATACAGCAATGCTTGGAGGAAAAAAAAGGTTATGGAAAAGAGATGCGTACAACAGCAGTATGTAACCATCAAGCAGTTTTATTACTGCCTCTCAAAACCTGAAGTGCACACTTACACAAAATGAAGTCCTCTCTACTTCCAAATGAATTTCTATCAAAACAGCAAGTAGCATGTGACCAACTAAGTAGGTTATTAGGAAATTACACCTCCTAGTAATTACATCCCATAATCTTAACAGTAATAAAAACTTTTAGAAGACTACATTTACTAACACATTTAAATACTTATTTCTCAAATGTGAAAAAAAAAAAGATTGTTCAAATGCATAAAAAGAGCACATTATGGTCTCAATGTTGAACTTGCTGTTTGTTTCAAGATTAAAAAAACACTTCTGTCTGTGGCAATTTACCCATCTTCTCCTAGGAAGCTACTCAGATTGTAAAACGATGGGATATGCAATATCTGCTCCTTCCTGCAGGACTGTTACTTAAAACATTTCTTGAAATGGTATTTTTATGCTATGTATTATATTTCTTCGGTTCCACCATTTAAAAAATTGCTATTTGTTTAAACCATCTAGTAAGTAAGTGGTTATAAGTAGTTTGTCTGCTTTAAAGGGAAGAATGGTTAACATCCAGCTATTTTCCCCAGCACGTCTCCTTTTAGGAAATCTGGATACAAAGAAGCAGGACAGGAGAGCAAGCAATAGCACTGTTCAAATTACGGTGTAGTTACATTGTGCATTCTACGTAGCTGATAGCAATGTGGTCACATAGTTACATTTTTAATAAGGTTATGTATTCTTCTGAAATTTAACGCTTGAAATATGTACCTCATAGTTATAAAAATATCAGTTTCTCAAAAATACAAAAAAGTAAGTTGGTCTTTGCTTACAAGACAGCAGTCATTAATTGTAATATTTCTATAGTACAGCTTTACCACTCTTTCATTTGAGAACCTGTAACTGAAGCCTTGAAAATATTTGTATCCAACAAAAAAATTACAATGTTTCTTTCACTGATGAGGACCTGATAGTTATTTCTCCTGTTACACTAAATATGTGAATCCTGTTGTGAGTGTGAGCACTAGAGGTTTTCACTTATGGAGAAAAGACACATGTCAAATAGGGGAATTGTTTGGATTTACTCACTGCATCAAGTGTTACAGATTTCATATCTGCAGCAGCTGTTGAAATGTCTTTAAGAATGAACTCCACGTTATCTGGCCACTCGTCCATGTGTCCTATTTCCCACGCAGAACGCCAGTGCCTGTAATTCTTCTTAGCTAAACTGTGATGATCATCTCTGATTTCATAACTTAGAACACGTCCTTTGGGCCCAACTGAAAACAAACAAAAGACACTCCACTCACCACTTTTCACTGCTCTTATAAAGACTTGAGAAGAACAAACAAAAAAAAAGCAAAAAGCATAGCCTATAACGTAAGTACACCTTTCCATCTCCACTTAAGGAAATTATCAAATATGAAACAATCAATGACAATCTATGTTTTCTTAACATTTAAAACAAACATGTGCAGAAAAAGTGCTGTGTTAGTTCTTTCACAGGCAGAAATCCATCAGTGCACAGATGACATAAAGGGTAGTTATAGTAGTACAGACTGTTCCTGAGATGTTCTCCTGAAGTCACTCCTGCAGCAAAAGACAAGTTGAGCATCTGTAGCTCCAGATCCTTCTGCTAGAGCAACCAGACGTACCACCTGAGAATGCTGCACCAGTGCTCATGGCTCACAGGCTAAGAAAACCCCCAGACCTGCTCAGTGATCTCAGCGCCGCACACAAGTTTTCCGGTGTACTCTTTGATTTACACAGGTTTGTGTAATTTTCCTGTTATTGTCTGCAGCAGTAATAAATTATTAAGTCTAAATTTACTATTCTGAAATTTACCATGACTCCAATGTACAATGTTTCTCATAAAGGAAGCATTCCTAGGCTGTCCAGGCAGACAGCAGGGTGTGCACTGCTCTATTATTCTATATTTGTATTACTCCAATTCCTCAAGCCTATCCCACTGCTCCCTTCTCTCTCCTTGCTGATTTGGAATGGGTGCAGGCAGCTTTCAGGAAGGCAGCTCCCTGGGTCAGGTTCTGTGCCTTTCTAAGCCATTTCAGTTTGAAGTCATTAGGCTCCTTCCCTCACCTATGTGATCCCACTGTGAATCCATTCAGATAACTGAGTAAAAGAAGGGATGGATTTCCCAACAGTCACTCCTTGATCCAGCTCACCCTGCATCAGACAAAGGCCAGAACCAACTTGTGAGAAAGGGAAGGTTTCAGCATGCTGCCTTTGATCACCTGATGCAGTTGTAGACTCACAGTGCCAACTCCTTGTTACTTCAGGTTATCAGTTTAGACACATCAGAAAAATAAAATTCTTCACACTGGGAGGTCAGTCTTACCCCTGCTCATTCAAAGTAATTCCTACTTTTTGAAACTGCTTTTTTAAAAATAAGAACAACAAGGTGAAATAGCTAGACAAAAGTTCGTTACTGTGAAGCTGCAGTATGTCAAGTTTGCACATGTCATATCTTCCAGTTCTCAAAGATCTTAAAGTCATGGCAAATACCACTCTTTTAACTTTATCCTGTTGCATGTCAGTAGTTTCTAGGAACGATTAAAGAAATAATGGAAAAGAAAACACAAAATGAATAATAATTAAGAGAAGAGATGAATGAAATCTCTTAAATCAATGAGAGTTTTGTAAATTAAATAATTCCGTGGACATTGGTAAGGTCTCAACTAGACCTGAATTCCAGAATTTATCCAGGTAGCAACTGTTTTCCTTGTTGGGCATCACTGGTGCGTATTTAATGGTGGCAAATGCAGTCACCATTAGGAAACAGCAAAACAAATCTATTTATTTCTGTGTCAGCAGCAAAGTGTGTTCAGCTGTGACTAAAACTGTCTGTATTTGGTGCCGAGTTAAATTCAATACATTTGAAAATAGCAACGCAATTTCATACCTTTTTCCCACTCCTCAAAACAGAGCTGATCTGGCACACAACAACTGCATCTTCCCATGGATAGGGTTAACAGCCTGGTAATGCCAATGCTTTTGACTTGGTCCATTTACAGCTAAATTAAAGTGATTAGAAAAGAACTGTTGGACAAGACTGAAAAATGAGAGGAATAACTGGCAAGTTCAGGTGTCCTTGTATGAAATGGCCACAGTAGACTGAATACCCAACGCAGAAAAATCAGTTGCTGTACTTAGCAAGAGCTAACTTTTGCCTTAGCCAGTAGCAGGCTTTGTTTTGGGTCTGCATGTAGGGCAAGATGGGGCAAGCTAATGACTCTTGCTTTCCCTCTCTCTAAATGGAAAGAGAAGTGCTGATGTTTATCCTCTGTTTTGTCAGCTTCTAACTCCTACAGCAGCAATGGTTGCTTTGAGGATAATCCCATGCTAGCTTCAAAATCCCAATGGAACTAAAAAACCCCGAAAAACTAGTTTATTTCACAAAAATGATCAGAAGAAACCAAAGAATAGCAGTAGGAGGCACAAAGAGGAAGAGGGCGCAGAGGTGCAAGCGCTGACCTTGAAACTTGGGCCCAAAATATCAAGACCAGGTGCAGCTGAGTGATCTTGGGGCAGTGTTTAATGGCTGATCACTGACACAAGCATCTTCAACCAGAGCAGCGTGCCAGGTGTGGGTTACAGCTAAAACAAAGACTAAGAAGAACAAACTGCTCTGTTCATCTTGGAAAAGGACCCTCCAGGTTCCCCTTGCTGCTGCTTACATGCCCTCACCAACTTTAAGTGCCTGATAGATCTCAGCACTCTATCTTGTACCATTCCTAGTTCCTCAGCAGTTGGATCTGGCACCCCAGAGCACGGCTGGATCAACGGCTCTGGTAAAGCACTTGCTGAATACTGAACTTCCTCAGAAAACTCACACTTCTAAAAAGCCTTGTATTGTTACCCTGGAGCACATGCCAAGGGACAGCAGGTATCCAGCACAGCTCCACAGGAGAGTAAGAGCTAGTTCTAAGGCTATTCAGTGGTCTTGAACAAAAAGAGCAGCTTCTTTGTTGAGTTTGTCTCCCTCACATCACCTCCCACAGACACTTGGCTGGCTGTAGTGGAAGCAGAAGTGGAAGTGGAAGGCGGCGGCCGCCGCTTCGAATTGCTGGAGGATAAGGAGCAAATCCACAAAGGCAGATCAAATTGTAAACATTTCAGAGACAGCATAGTCTACGATGTGGCTTTAATGAACACTGGGATATAGTAAAAAAAGAAATGCTAGTTTCACTGAAGCTCAGGTACAGTTACTCTGACAGCGGGATGCCCTCAAACGCTGACTTTGAACATGTCTTCAGGACATGCAACTTGTGCTTTTCTGCTCTATCAATCAAGATGATCAGTGAAGTTCTTGTCTTTACCCTCCCGAGTCCTTTAACACTGCAAACAATGGTGACAGTTTTGTTTCCTTTCCTGAAGGAATTTGTTCTTCCAGGAGCCCATAAATCAGGTTATTCTGAAATGTGGTCCATTAAATGGATACCTACAGACAAGATGAGTTTTAAGGGTGGTTTCACCCTCACTCACATGCATGAGTGCAAAGGCTCTCTATCTTTCAGGACCCAGAGACCTTGATCACACCAGGCTGGCTGTAACATGATAAACAACAGTGTGTATCCTCATACACATTTTCACTGGTACCCAGCAACTGGATTGTTCATGTGGTGCATTAAGACGAGGAAACAGAAACTGAGAAAAGCAAGAGATTGGAGAGAGAGCCAAGTATGGTTAAGCAAAAGCCAACAATA
Source organism: Rhagologus leucostigma (assembly GCA_013397725.1). Classification (NCBI taxonomy): domain Eukaryota; kingdom Metazoa; phylum Chordata; class Aves; order Passeriformes; genus Rhagologus; species Rhagologus leucostigma. Next base: position 2,572,452 of record VZTD01004439.1, read on the forward strand.
ACAATGGCTAAAACTCAGCTTTCTGCAGGGCCTTCGGTAACCATTTACACTACAGCCCTCCAAGCACAGTCAAAACGGTTTGCATTCCCTGTGCTGATTCCTTCAAGTTAACAAATCATACACAAATATGTGAACTGTAGCAAAGCTTTTATGAGCTGAGTAGTAAGGACCACGAGAACTGTTAGGTATCTGGGCAAAAAAAAAGCAAGTTGTGATAAAGAAAGAAATAAATTCTGTGTTTTCCAAAGCCAGGTTCTCACCTGCTCTTGACAGAAACAAGCTCATAGCACCAGACCCGCTGCCAGTTTCCAATACGGTGTCTCCCGGGTGGATATCCATCATCATTAACATAGCACTTATATCCTGCGAGCGAGAAAAACACGGCACGTTACTATTCGCGAAAAATCAAAGGTGAGATTCGGCCAGCGACCTCCCAGTCACCAGCCGGTACCTTGGGGTAGGCGATGGTGGGTCCCCGCGGCATGAGCAGCACGTACTCCTCCAGCGAGGGCCGCCTCAGCAGCAGCCGCGCCCCAGCCGACGTGGGCAGCACCTGCCCGGGCAGCTGCCCGATGATGTCGCGGTGGGGCAGGACGCCGCTGGGGCTGGTCAGCACCGCCTCCGCCGCCAGCCGGCACAGCAGCTTCAGCGTCGTGTTGCGCTTCCTCCGCACCTCCACCAGCGCTAGCTCCCCGGCGCGGAAAGAGCCGGGACGCGGAGCCGCCGCCTCAACCAGCCCTTGACAGGCGGCGGCCGCCGCCACCCCCGCCTCCTTCTCCTCCTCAGGGGGAGCCCGAGGCGGCGCTGCCGCCGCCGCCGCCGCGCACCGCGCCACCGCCGCCGCTTCCTCGGGTGGCAGCAGCCGCCTCACTCGCTCCAGCGGCGACAGCGAGGTCTCCCATGCCCGCCTCCGAGGCTTCCCGTCGGCAGGAAAAGAAGAAGAAGAGGAGGAAGAAGAAGAAGAGGAGGA
>VZTD01004439.1:2573657-2609029 GCA_013397725.1 Rhagologus leucostigma
GCGAGGGGTGGGATGGGGATGGGGATGGCGGCGACCCGAGCAGCCCTGACGCGTGGCCGCGGCCCGCTCGGCTTCACCCCGCCCTCCCGGCGCCATGTGGCCGGGCGGGCCGGAGAGCGGGGGCGCGGCGAGCGGGGTGAGGGTCCTGTGGGCTCCGCGGGGTTCGGGCATGGTCCCGTCTCGTCTTCCCGTGCCCATGGGGTTTGGGGTATGTCCACGTGTGTCGCGCCCCGGGAGGGGGGGGGCGCGGGGGGAGCCGCTCCCCCTCCCAGGATTGCTTTGCACAAGGTAAATTTCACGTGTTGGTGGGGGAAGCGGCTGTGGAGGCTTTGTTTTGTGGTTTTTTTGGAACAAAAATTCGGCAGACCGCACTGACTGTGTAAAACTATTTGTCTCTCATATTATCTGCGTGGAAGAAGCCTTCCTTGAAGGAGCGAGGTATGTTACTTGATGGCACGTCTTGCCTTAATTGAAAAGGTGATGCTGCAGAGCAGGTCGGCTGCTGTGCGCCCAGTTAGCTCACTTTCCAGTAAAGGCAGTATCTCTCCACACTTCCTTACCCTTGGAAGCACTCCCGTGCAAGCTGCTACACTGTGATTCATCTTCCTGAGTCCAGGAATCCTGCAGGAAGGTATTCAGTAGTTTTATTCTCAGCATGCATTAGGAGTGCTTGGATGTTCTCCGCCGTGATCAAGTTTTAGTTAACTTCGCTTCAGGTGAACACCAAGCCTGAAAATATCTGGACTATATACTGGGATACCTTTTTATCCTCATTATGTTGAAGTAATGCCATTTTCTTTAGTTAGAACATACCATTTCGTGGGAAAAAAGAATGCAAAACCTGGATAAAGTATGTGAAATCCAGCCCCTTTATCATAAGAAGTAGGGGGTGCTTTTTGAAGTGTGTTTCGGTATTTCAGGAATTCAGTGTATTTGAAATGCTGTTAAGACTATTTCAAAATGCTTAAAACACAGATTATCAACCCAAAGGAGGGCGATGTTGTCTTGTTTTGCGCAGTTGAGCAGCTTAGTCCCTGAACTTTGAAAACTCGCAGGACATGGGAAGACTGGTAGAAAGAGTCAGTTTTAGATGGGTCTGAACCTGTTCCTTTGTCATGTAACTTTGAATTAAAAAGGATCTGTGCATTAGTTGCAAAGCTGTACAGGTTCTTTGCTCTTAAAATCACCGAAATTGGCATATGAAAGTGTGGTTAATCTGTCCTGTGTGGAATAAAACTGAAGATGACACACTGCACTGCTGTGGTGCTGTAAGTCAAGCACAGGAGGTTTCTGAGGGGCTTTTAAAACTTTTTTTAGGACGAGCTTTTCTAGAGACGCACTCCTAAGCCCCACAAGTCTTTGAATTTACCTTGTTTAAGGTTATATGAAAATGGACTTAACCAGGCAGCACTTAGCTACCTCCCAGTGCTTTCTGGTTATTCCAGTAGTTTGAATCCTGTCCCTTGCTTGCAAGCTGGTACATTTTAAAGTGGAGCTGGGAAACGTACTGTTTCTTGGAATAATTGTGCCATGAAACCTTTATAAGTCATTGAATTTTTTCTTAGAGTGAGTTGTACAACTAAAACTGTGATAGTTCTGCCAAAAACATTTTATTAAATGTGTTTTTTTCTGACGTTAGTCTCTTTTTTTTCATTCCTGGGGAGTTGACATCTGTCTAGGCAGTTCTAGTAACTGGGCTTCAGGGGTAGAACTCTGCCAGTAGATAGTGATAAATGGTGTTTGGTCAAATTGCACTTAAACTCAGTATGTTTTGGACTGCTGCCATGTTAGTGGAGGCCATGTGTTACAGGGGAATATTAGAAATCACGTTTTGAACTGCGGGCTCTGGAACTGCTGATGCAGGGGTGGCTTTACTGGGATGCTCCCTGCCCATGTGCTTCCAGTGTCAGTGCTTCCTGTGTGCAGTGTTCATCACCTCCTGCTCCACGTGGTGTCTTGTGCAAGAGTGGACTGCCAACATTCAAAACACCTTCTTCCACTTTCTTCCTAACAAGCTGCAGCTGCTCTGTCACTGTCAACTGTTAAGACCTTGAGATTTCTCCCCATTTCAGTGATTGAAGTGCTTTATTTCACATGTGAGCAGCAGATTTCTGTTTAGAAAGTCTCAGTGGCTTATCTAGTCAAGGAAGAACATTATGGAAAAATGTGTGCACAGTTCCCTTTCAAATAACTTCTTTTAACCATCTCTACTGGTTAAAACTTTGTGCTTTTTCAGGCAAAGTTGAAGGATTTCTAAATAAGCTTGAGTTTCCTTAAATCTGAAAAAGAGATCAAATGACAAGGAAACTGATACTTAGCCTGTCCTGTCCATGACAACAGGGTGCTCTTCTATTTAAGACCCTGATCCACAAGTGAATCCCACATGGATGTTAAGTGCAGTTGTCAGTCTTTGTGTACTAATCTAATGCAGGGTAGAGAAGTTTGATTGTTTTTTTTTTTTTTTAAGTTCTTAGAGTGTTTTTTCAAATCATCTCAAACATTAACAGGTGTCTGAATTTTCTACTGGCATTTCTTCATGCAGAACTTTCTGACAAAGTGCTCTACTCATATTGCTGATAAGGGGTAGCCAGTAGAGAAATGCATGTGGGAAAAAAACTGGAGAAAGCTTCACTGCCCCTTGCTTCTTCTTGACCCTGGAAATAACTGTGCACTTGTGGAAATTCTGTTGTGCCTTTGAGTTGTTCCCAGGAAATTTGCTATAGCAAACTGAGATGGAGGGTGAAAAAAATTTAGTTTGAAGATTTATTCAGGGAAAGATAATCAAGTCTGTTATTAAGTTTGGTTTTGCTTTGCAGTGGGGGTGTGTGGGGTAATTACTAAAACTACATAAAGAGATCGAAAAGTACCAGAAAACACATGAATTGTACTTGCATCTCCACTCTGTTCCCTTTGTCTCTGCATGTCAGACAGCAGTTTCAGTTAGTTGCCATTGCTGCCAAAAATATACTGGTTTAGTGTTTCATCATATATGGTCTTATATATGGTCTTAAAACCTGCTTGATTACTCGGTTGTTTTTTTTTAAACTGATGGTTTCTCAACATCTGTGTTTTAGTATTTTATAAATACTTTTCTTTCCCAGGAAAGGTAAAGCCTAAACAAATACTTGAAAAAACCCCTAGTGTAATTTCTTTTCTCAAGAGTTTGTTTTTGATGTGAAAGTTATCTTTATGGCAATATGGTATTTCTTGGCCTAAACCAAAATTTTCCTTTGCAGAAGGTGTTATCTCTGTTAAATACAGAAGGAACAGAAATTCCTGCTTCAAAGAACCAAAGTATTTATCCTTTACTATCAAACTTTTATATCTTAGTTGTGGTGAAAACTACCACAACTGATTGTCATTATATTTCTGGACCTGAGTAGAAATTATTTGTGCTACCACACAGAACTTGAACAGAGCTGGTTGCTCATATTTTATCAGTCTCCTTGTGCTTCTTCAGGCTGCTTGTCAGTGCAAACAGGTTTGTTGTGTAGAGGAAGCATTAGGATGTGTGTAATTTTTACACTGGAGAGAATGCTTTGCTGTGATGTAACAAATGTAAGGAGACTTACCAAGGTCCAATTTAAAAATTAATCAGTAGCATTAGTGATTTTTTTTTCTTTTCATGTCCTTGAACAGTTTTTTTATTTTCTTTTTTTATTTGTGTATGTGCAATTAGTGATTAACCCAGTGAGAATAAATGTAATGGCTTCTTCTGCCGTCTTTATTTTAGTTTCACATCTTTAAGAACCAGTTTTATTCCTTCTCCCCTTCCCAGTGATCTGCATTCTCAGGTTCTTGGTTAAGGGAGACAAAGTGAAATCCCTCCTTGAAGTGGCTGATAGCACTTGCAGAGCAAGAGACTAAAGACTTATGAATTGCCTGATCATATGAGGACCTCTGGTGCAGACAAGAGGACTTGGGCAGAGCAATTTCCTTTGAGTGCAAGTCACTTTCGTCTGTGGAATGGGGTAGCACTTTCTTTTTAAGAAGCATTCTTTTTAAGAAGCATCATGAATGCTTCAGATTTGCAAGACTCTTTTGTTTACCTTTTGAGAAAAAATAAACTGATCATGATCAAGCGCTTCCATTTTGTGGATGAAGTATTCTGAATGTGTTAATCTTTACTTCTGCCTCTTGGACAGGAACTTTGTGAGAAACTTAAATGTGTTTTTTCCCACATGCATATGGTTGGGAGGGTAACAAAATGGTCTCCACTAGGTGTTTCCAAGCGACTCATAGCAAGTTTGTGACCTTGTACATGGAGGTAGAAGATGAGTTTCTAGGATTCTGTACACTTCAGTGTTCATTTTGTGTCTTAGCAGAGTTTGTGCTGGCTATCTGGGTTTCAAACTTCTCTTAAGGTTTTTCTTCCCTCTGCTTTAACACTGAGATTAGCCAGTCAGACTGATTTATTTCACAGTTACTCTCTTTTAATTTTTCAGGATGGCCCCCAGAGGAAAAAACGGAAGTCTGAAGTTGGAGAGGTGGACAAGCAGTTAGATGTCCTGGCTATTGGTACAGCAGTTGGTAGCATTTTGTTGTACAGCACAGTAAAAGGAGAATTACAGAGCAAGCTAGTAAGTAATGCACTTTTCATCTCATGCTATCAAATACTGATGGTTTCAGTCAGTTTAGGCTGAAAAATCTTGGTTTCTGAGTTAGTGCAATATCTTAGTGCTGTCCATGGATTTGTTACTTTACATTAAAAATAACAGTAATGATGAAATGCCTCACTGGAGAGTTAAATCCTCGGTGGGACTGTCATACCCTCAGTTCCTGCATGGCATTGTGGGAGACAAGGGCAGAACTCATCAACGCTTGGGAAGGTGTCACACTGATGGACTCTTCTTTAAATTTACCTCCCTTGTGGAAGCTCTTGAGCTCTCTCAGCACATGATCTTTTTTGAATGATACACACTGACTTTCATTTTGCCTTTCCAAGCTCCCAAGTACCTCCATTTTAATCGTGGGTTACATAACAAGCAAAATGAATCCATATGAATGGCTGTGCGATACTTTTGAGATATTTGGGTATACTTTTGCTTCTAAACTCTTTAAGTTGTAGGTAGGGTGATAAACATACAGGAATTTATAGAAAGCAATAATTTCTGAGAATTAAGATGCATGCAAGTGACAGTAGCTAATGAATATCAGCTCTGTTATATGGAAGAACTATGCTTGAAAAGTGTAGTTGTAGTTGGTTTGAAACTACTCTTTTTCCATAGAAGATAGCAGATGTTAGGAGTACTTTTTTTTTTACATATAGGTTGAATTAAAAGATTATTCCTGTTAGAATAAGAGGTCTTACTTTTAGCTATCCTTACTGAACAGAATATCTTGCTGCAATGTAGTTTGTCTTGCTCAAAGCTCATTTGCAACGATACCTTTGGGAGTAATCTGAGCAGGCTGTTACAATCCAAATAGTGAAATAGACTCCATTAAATATTTTCATAAATAATTCAAGGTTATATTTGGAGCTGCAATGATTTTGGTTGTTAACAGAAGTGATACCGCTGGTAGGGTCTTCCGATCTGATGCCGGTCTGCTCTTGAATGCTGATACAAAAGGAATGCTACTCACCTCTGAGTGCCCTTAAGGAAGGAGGCACTTAGATGACTTCAGGAAGACACCTGTGGCTAGTCTTTCCTTTGAGCAGATTTCATACTGTTAGCCGTGTTTGACCGTGTATATAAAAATAGCAGGGAGGACAATATATATATATATTTTTTTTTAAACTCTGAAGTGCTACAAAAATCATAGAAACATAGAATATCCTCAGTTGGAAGGGATCATCAAAGCCCAACTCCTCTCCGGTGGCATCCCACCCTGAAACTGAAGGGAACATGCAGGTGCGTAGATGATTGTAGTCGAAAAGGAATGACAAAAAAAAATCATAGGCTCCACAAAATCTGCAAAGTTGTATTAGTAAATTATACACTTGGCGTGGAAATTGGTGTCTTCTAATAGAAATGCACAGCAGTGGGTTTTGAATAAGGGGCAGGGTAAAAGAGAAGAGAGAGATTAAAAAAGGAATAAAGAAAGAAAAATCATCAGTACTGGCTCCAGCATCAAAGCTGATGGGGTGTCCAGTGTCCTGGGGCATCACTCAGGCTTTGTGGGGGTACCTTTTTATAGACAAGTTCTGCCCACCCTGGAGCAAAGTTTCTCACTTTCTATGTCAATTAGTTATCATTTGCAGTTTGTTCTAGACCTTTCTGGAAATAGGCTGGAGGGCTTTGGGGGTCTTTGGTGGTCTTGATCCCACCCCTACTGGGGGAGCCTTTTGTCAGCAGTTTAGGCCCACTTCTTGAGCTGTTCCTGCACTTGTGCTGTGCTGTGTTGTGCTGATCACCAGGAGCCAGAACAAGGATGGACCAGGAAAGTGCTGTCCTACCTTCGCATGGGCCCCTCCTCCAGCCATATCCTGTTCTGTCCCACAGTGTGTTCTTACCAACAGTCCTGGGTTGGTTCCATGGCTGTCTGGCTGTCAGTGTTTGAGACATACACATTAGACTATCTTCTAGGCTTCTACATGGCCCTGCACAGGACAGCCCCAGGAATCACACCGTGTGCCTGAGGGCACGGTCCAAATGCTTCTTGAACTCTGGCAGGCTTGGGGCTGTGACCACTTCCTTCGGGAGCCTGTGCCCTGTGGGTGAAGAACTTTTTCCTAATATCCACCCTAACGCCCCCTCTCCCAACACAGCTTCTTGCCATTCCCTTTGGTTCTGTCACTGTCCACCAGAGAGAAGAGATCAGGGCCTGCCCCTCTGCTTCCCCATGTGTGGAAGCTGTAGACAATGTTTGCTCTTGTCTAGACTGTATAAGCCAAGCCAAAATGCTTGTGTATGTATCAAAATATGAAATATCTTTAATTTGTATAACTGTATGTGTATGTTCTTTAAAACCACACGCACTGTTCAAGATGCCAGTGATTGGAATTCAGTTCTCGAAAGACCACCTTGTTCACATTGTTGCTGTGGGGAAGACTCAGTTGTCAAGACTACTCCAGTGAGTTCACCCCCTGTTACCTTTTGTAGGATGGTGGTCACGACAGTAGAGTGAACTGTGTGAGATGGCATCAAGACAACTGCTGCTTGTACAGCTGTTCAGACGACAAACACATCGTGGAATGGAACACACAGACCTGCAAAGTAAAGTGGTGAGTAGTGCTGCTTTTCAGTTGAATTTTTTCACCCTTGCTTTTGTGTGTTTTCTCCCTTGCAGGTTTTGGAAATGCTGCGCTCTGCTTTCCAGGCTTCATGCCCACAAAGTGACTGTTGGCTATTATTTTTCTGAGATTGGAAGTGGTTTTATTAAGGGATGAAAGCATAATTGTCATAGTTGGGTGTCTTTCTTTGTGTGTTGGAAAGGCTAGATGAAGCTGTTCTGAGAGGGGCTTGGATCCCTCCATCCTAACTGTTAGTGAGACTGAAAGACTGAAAGTCCCAGTAAATGCTGAAAAAGCTAAATTCTAGAAAAAAAATCCTTGAGCAGATACTGGAAGACCTCATTCCAGTAAAGCCTGCTACATGCACCCAGCTTTGCTCAAAGGGCCTTGCTGTGATGATAACCCACTTGGTTTCGCTTGCTGCTGATGTGCAGTGGGGACACTTCCACTTGGCTGTCTGAGCAGGTTGCTACTGTTAAAAGTACTGTTGAGCAAAATTGAGCTTCGTGCAGAGTAACAAAATGTCTGGTGTAGGCATTTATTTTCTTTTGTAATAAAGTGAAATTGTTTTTAAACTTTAAAGAAGAAACCGAGATTTCTATCAACAATCCTGGTGACCTTTCTTCAATAAAAGTCTACTGTGTGATGGCCCATTGATCCTTCTCTTGATATTGTTTCTTTTTTGGTGACATTTCCCACTGTTGGGTTATTACTGCAGCACTGCAGGCAGCCCATCATCAGGAGCCTCTTTGGTATCCCTAGGCGAGAGATGCATCCTTAGGTTGTATTATGTTGAGACCCTATGTAAAGTAGAAGAAAATGGCTGTAAAATCTCCCTCTAGCCTTTTTTATTAGAACTGAACACTCCCAGTTCCCTTACCTTTCCCTCTTCCATTATGTGCTCTAGTGCCTAAGGTGCCTTCATGGCCCCCCACTGGATTTACTCCACCGTGTCAGTGACTTTGTTGTACTGTCCCACTGAATGTAGTGCTCAGGTGCAGTTTCAAGAGTTGCACAGAGCACAGGAGTCACATTCCTTGACCTGCTGACAGCACTCTGGCAAATGCAGATCATACACAGCTGACCTCATTGCCACAAGGACTCCCTGCTTGCTCTCGTGCTCAGCTTTACTGTGAGCACTGCAAGTCTCTCTTCTGCAAAGCTACTTTCTAGCTACCCCCAACCTCTACTGGAATTTTTCCATCTCACCTGCAGGACTTCACATTTTCCTCTTAAGCTTTGAGATTCTGACAGCCTGTTTCTTCTCAGGCCTGCTGAGATGCCCCTGAGTAGCAGCCCTGTCCTCCAGGATATCAACTGCTCTCCCTAATTTGGGATTGAGTGTGAAGTTATGTGTGCATTCTGTCCTGTTTTGAGATCATTAATGAAGACCTGGGCAGTTATGGAGGATATTAAGCAGTACTGGGATGTCCTTAGGGAGTAATACCAGTACCTGGCCACCAGCTGGACTTCATACCAGTGATCACAACTGTTTGAACTCAGTGATGCAGCCAGACCTTACTCTCCTTAAAGTCCATTCAGGCTCTGTATCTCCAATTTGGCCGCAAGGATGCTATGTGAGACCTTGTCAAAAGCATTGCTGAAGTCAACTTAAACGTGTCTTTCCTCATCAACCAAGGCAGTTGTCTCATTAAGAAGGCAGTCGGGTTGGTTAGACACAATTTGCCATTTGTAGTTCTATGCTGGATGTGCCCAGACACTTTTTTGACCTTTCAGTGCCTGGAAATAATATCCAGGTGGATTTGTTGTATAACCTTCCTTGTTGTTTCCTGGATTCTCCTTCTGTGCATAAGTTCTGTCCCTTTCCCTGTTTCAAAGGAAAGTTCCATGCAGTCATGTTACACTTTTCTGTGGAGAAACCCCTCTTCTTTTTGTCTTGCTGATATGTCATTGCTGAAATGCCTTCCTAAAGGTCCTTGTCTTGCAAGGTGTCCCACTATCGTTCTGTGAGCCCAGTGAGATCAGAGCTCTGAAGCTGCCCATGGACATCTCATTCACCCTGTTTGTATCCCATAATGTGTGTTCATGTACAAGTACTGGAGATGGGTCCCAGCCATGCTACTTTCTGAGGAAAAGTGGGAGTTTTTTGCTGTCATACTTGGATGTTTCCCTCTGCCCCTGTCCCATACCAGGGACCGTGGAGTGGGGGGGCTGTGGTTATGAAATGTAATTTGAGACATTGTGTTCTTTCATTTTAAAGATGGCAATGGAAAATCATTCCCAGAGTGTATAGATTGAAAGTACATGAACAATGTAACATCATGGTTTTTACCTGAAAATTTTCTGTAGTAATGTTAGGAGTCATCCCTAAGATAACTCAAGTTGGAAAGAGTAGAAGAAATCAGTTCTCTTAAAATTTTACCTACCAGAAGGAACAAATTATCCACAATAATTGCTCACACCCAGTGTACCTATGAGAGCGCCTTCATTCCTTAACACCCGTCAGGACCTGGAAATTAATATTTGTGTAACCCACAGAGAAATCTGAATGGTTGCTCCTGGGGTAGAGAAGTGGTATTAAATTTTTTTAATTTGCTTTGCAGGCTTCTAGACATGTTCCTATAGAGGTATGGACTGCTAGAAAGGGAATTGAAACCATGTGGCTTTAGGTTTGACTTTTTTAACTACTGTAGGAGTACTCCACAGGGCGACTTTGGAAGGTGTGTGCAGCACACATAAAACCTCTGGCAGAGGGACAAGCTGTTGGGGAAGAGAGAGTCTCTGAAGAGGCAGGACAAGATGTTGTAGAGAGGTAGACAAACATTCTGGATGATGACTTGTCTCTCTGTAGCTTTTTCATCTCTTTAAATACTTTTGACTACTTAGAGGCATTCTGGACATGTCCTTTCTGAGATCCTGTTTAAAACTCTTTCCTGTAAACATTATATAAAGAGTATCCAAAGTGAAAACCAAGGGATTTTTGCTGTGCTTTATATTCTGCGGTCTAGTTTAGACTTGTCTCTTTAGTACATTTAGAAATACCTTCTTGGTTTACATTATTAAATTCTTAGTCATGACCTTGTCTTCAGAAGAGAATACAAAATCTTGTTATACTCTCTGTGAGGTGCAACGTTGTTTTTCAGGTTTATGGGCTGTAAAATTTTCAGCTTCTATCAAAAGTGATACAGTAAATGATCTCTGTTTCAGAAAACAGAGGAGTTGTTGCTTGGGCATGTGAAAGTTATTTGGAAGTATTTCCAGAAAGGCTGTTTACAATCAAAACGTGGTGTGTTGCAGGCTACCTCCTAAGTATGAAGGATTTGTGTTAATGCTTTCCTTGCAATTTTGTCCTGTGAGAAACACATAGTATCAGTATTTCTTGAAAGCACATTCAGGCTTTTCATGACAGCATCTTTATTTTTCCCCCCCTTTTTTTTTTTGTATTTTTAAGTAGTGCTTTGAACCATAGGCCATCAAGGTGAAGTTTATTATTGTCAGTGACATTCAGAGACTTGGGAGGAGGGCCAGTAACTGAGTGGGCTTTGAAACTCTGAATTTTAGTGTCGAGAAGGCCTTTCTGAATGGGTTGGTGAATAGAGAAGTTTTGAAAATGGTATGGCTCTTCTTGCCCTATTTTCAGAAGTAGAAAACTTTGAAAGGAATTCAGAACAAAATAAACAAATGTCGAAAAAGAAGTCAACAGTTCAGTATTGAATGGCTTTATATTTTTGAGTTGTGGTTTTTTTGTAAGCTAATTTGAAGGCAAAGTGCAGAAGCAGAATAGCTTTGACCTCTTCTTTGACTACTTATATTACTGGTTTTTAAATTTTGCCTTAAATTTTCCATCATGGTGGTTTTGAGATTATCCTAATGAATACTATTTTTTGTATTTCTCCATCTTTCTCCTTCTATACAAAAACTCTCCATCCCAATTCTAGTAAGTGGAAAGGCGACAATAGCAGTGTCACCTGTCTATGCATCAGTCCAGATGGAAAAATGCTGCTGTCAGCCGGTAGAACTATAAAACTGTGGGACTTGGAGACCAAAGAAGTCTACAGAGTAAGTACTTCTGTACCTCTGTTAAACTAGATGCAAAAATATGCCCTTCTTGATTGGTGGCACTACCTATCTAGTGTTTCCTGATCACACATCTGGAAATTTCACTGTGTGTGAGGGTACCGTTGGCAGTTTTGGGATTGCTGGACATTTTTACTGTGATGGTACCCTAAACTGTGGTTTCAACTTGCTGAGAATTGAATGAGGACATTAAATTTTTGTTTCTGAGCATGCTGCCAGCATCCTTTTTCAAGGCTGTAGGAGAAAGATGGATGCTGTTCTTTTTAACTGGGTCCCTGTCTGATACCCTTCTGTCAGGAGAACTCAGTTCACCACCGTATCAGTTACTGCTGGCATGGGTTTTAATATGAGTCCCTCCACAAAGCCTTCGAGTTTCCTTGCTAAACTTCATGTAACTGGTGGCATTATCAGTTTTGCTGTTGAAACAGTTGGAAGGCATAGGAGCAACTCCTTATTGTTCTCTGAGCAGGGCTCAGACATTGAGCAAATGGCCATGCTTTAGCTGATCCGTGAATGCTGCCGTGTTCTCTTGCCTGCTAGCAGACAGGACAGGGATAGTCTCTGAATCTCCTGGTACTTGCTGTCAGGTGAGTGTGTACACATGTGCTGTTACTGTGGGCTTGCTGGCACATGGCAGCTACCATGTATGTCTGCATTCTATAATGACCAAAACCACTATCTGAAGAACCAATTTTTGGGGGGCCCTTGGGGGTGGCGTGTTGCCCAAATTTAGTGTGTCAGCACACGTGCGTCCATTGTTAAAGTTGAGAATGAAACTGAATCTAGTTCCATTGGAAAGGTTGAAGTGTAAAATTGGGGGGGCATAGGGGAGTGCTTTGTGACAGTAACAGCAGTATAGTTGGATGTGATTCCTTTTGCATGGATTTAGTCATAGTGAATTTGCCTTTGATTCCCCATTTAACTTTTAAAATGCTGATAAATATCTCTCAGGTCAGAAAAAGCTTCCTTGACGTACAGAAATGCAAGGAAACTGATCACTGGTTAAGAACCACTGAGCTGTCCTTGTTGACTTAGTAACGCTTGAATCTTTCCAAATGTTCTTTGTTAACTAATGTTTTGATTTTTGCCATAAGACTGCTTACGACAATGATGGAAAGATCCTGTTTTTTCTCTTAGCATTTCACAGGCCATGCTACATCAGTGTCATCATTAATGTTTACCACAGTGAAACCTATGAATGAAAGTAAACCATTTGATGGAATTACAGGACTTTATTTCTTGTCTGGAGCAATACACGACCGATTATTGAGTGTGTGGTATGTAAGCGTTTCATAATTTGTGACTGTGATCAGTATTGAGCATAGACTCATCAAGTGATTGTGATTAAACAAGGTAAAGCAGAAGGGGCACTCTGGAAAAATGCAGTGATGATGTCTTTAATGGTGGTTTCGACTCACTGATTGTTGAGTGAAGACGAGATTTTCCTTGGCTGTGTCTGAGCATGCTTCCAGTTGCCATTTGTATCATTAGTATGTGCCAGAACATACTGTGTAATAAACTTTCTTGTTCTTTGCACTTGTTTTAAGGTTTATGCAGAGTTTTCTTGCTCAATTTCACTTGGGAGTTAGTTTGCTCTTGGAAGTTAGAACATTTTCTAAGCTGAACACGGAAATGTCAGCGTGGTGCTTTTGGATATGGTAGATACCACCACATTTACAAGAGATTTATAGGCTTTGTAATGCTTGTCTGGTGCGGAGGGTGCTGTTTGAGCTGTGGTAAATAATGTGTACTTTTTGTGTCTTCCAGGCAGATCAGATCAGATAGGAAAGAAAAGAATGCTGTGATGTCTTTCACAGTAACAGATGAACCAACTTTTGTTGACCTGGCTGTATCAGAAGTCAAAGAAGAGGTAGGAGCCATAGTTTGTAACCAAATACGTTCCAACAATTTTCACTTATCACATCAGTTTCCTTTTAAGGGTGCAAAGAAAGAGGTTTGGTTTGTATTTGGGTTCTGTTATGCAGAGATGAGATCTAAATGCGAATTCATGGGTGTAAGGATATTTATTACAGGTGCATTTATAAAGCTGGTAGTTTGAAATACTCCTTTTCAAAGCTACTAAGTGCAAATTCAGTGGGTTTTTTCAGAAATTTTGTTCATGATGGTGGAAATGTCAGTTGTTTCCTATTTAGAACAAGTTAGTAATCAAAATGGTTGTTAGAACTTGGCAACAAAAAAAACCACAAAAGAAATTATTTCTAAAAATCTGTTTTGGGTATGGTCCTGTTTTTTTCTGATTTCAAGTGTTTTTGGCAGTGTAACTGCATTTGGAATTAACTAGCCTTGAATGAGTTAAAGTAGCAGTGTGCATTTGCCAAGTCTCTCAGTTTTAACAAGCACAAGTCTTTTGAAGTAGTTGCCTTGTGAAAAGTGTGTGAATGTGAAACATCTTCACAAACTGTTTCCGTAATTATTTAAAACATTTTTCTCCTGCTGCCTTTAAATTCCATTTCTCGAAGCAGAATTTCATGCTGTATTTTTCCAATGTTTCCAGTTCCCTCTTCCTGCTTGTATCAGAGAGTATTCTCTAATGTACTCCTGTCATTTAGTTTCTCAGAGGAGCCAGCTCAGTTTCTGTCCTCTAAGCATATTCACAGCGTCAGTGCCTTTGCAGACCTGTGCCTCTAGGCATGTGTCTGCTACTGTGCAAACTGTTTGACTCGGGGTATATTACTAGTGATAAAGTACAGTTGTGAGTTAGCCTTTTAATCTTCTAACACTTGTACTGAAAGTTCCTGAGTTGTTATGTCTTTGATCTTCCTTACAGATTTAGTGTAATGTTCTTAAATACTAAAAAAAGTCAAATTGTAGCCATAAAACTATCTCTTGATGTCCTGAACTTCCAGGAGGGGTTTTTCTTTGTTCTAATGAAACTCTCTTATTGTGCCTTCTTTCAGCCTGTGAAGTTAGCAGTTGTGTGCAGAGATGGGCAGTTGCATTTATTTGAACATATCTTGAATGGGTAAGTTAGGATTCATCCTGAGGGTGTCTTTGGGAGAAGTCTGGGGTTACTGTAAGACAAAGTTCAGTTTTGTTATGCTGCTGCCTTTAAGCTCTATGCTCGTGAACTAGGTTCCAGCTGCTGCTTTGTCTTGGGTTACTGAACACATTTTTGGAGAACTCACTTGTGTTGCACTTTGGTATTATGTGTGGCTTTAACCCAGATTTTGTGTGTCTGTGCCTCATCTTAGCCATCCGTAAAAGGTGTAAAATGGCTGAGTTTGCTGAGGACCTGCTAATGAAAGATACTTACACGTACAAGATATTGAAGTGTTCAAGCTAAACATCTTGGCATTTTTTAATTTCTTTTTTTTTTCCCCCCAGTTATTGCAAAAAACCCTTAACATCAAACTGTACTATCCAGATAGCAACACCTGGGAACGATGGGGACTCCACACCGAAACCAGTCCCTATTCTAGCAGCTGCGTTTTGCACAGACAAACAGTCTCTGCTGCTGGTATATGGGAACACCTTACAGCCCATCATAGAGAAAGTGGTATGTAGAACTTACCAGAGAGGGTTTGGATTCTGTAATATGGACTGCATACTGCTTTCAGTTGGAGAAATTTTTGGTTTTATTATTTTTGTTTTTGCTATTTTGAAATTGTATAACAATACAAAACATATTCCATGCCCTTGTTTTGGGAGCTGTGACTGTTGCCCCAGAGCTGTTTGGAAAGGCGATTTGTATTCTTCCATTTTTTCAGCTGGAGTACAGGTTGACATCATTGCTGACTGTTTCTTGCCATTTCAGCTGTTGCTGAGTTAGGCCACTGAAACTGGTTTTAATACAGTTCCAGTTTACCTGTGTAAACTTCCTTGGAGAGTATAGAGATCTGGTAACAAAAGGCAGATATGCAAAGGAGCTGCTATTCTAGAGTGAAAAGAAAGTTCATTCTAATTTATATCATTGGAATTTGTTCTCATCTTTCAGTAGCATAATGAATCACAGGTGTGAGTGTCAAATATATTAACTGGTTTTGTTCCTGTCCTCCTAGTCTTTGAACACCAGTGAATCCCACATATGTTTGGTACGGGACATTCAGAAAGTGCTGTCACTTAAAACAGATGCTGCTCTAACAAAGGTGAGCTTTGCATGAAATGTGATTTTGTTGCTTCTCTTGTTTTACTTCAGAAATGAAGTAGGTAGAATTCACTGGTCTCTTAAAATGAGATTAGATTTCTGGATGGACCTGTTCAGAGCTGCAGAGGTAGCTACAGATGTCCATAGCACTCTGGCAGGTGTGGGTAAAGAGATCTTCATGGTTGCTCTGTGTCCTGGCATGCGCGAGAGCGCACGGTGGCCCTCCTGTAGCTCAGCAGATCTGCTTGAGAGACAGGACTGATTGGTTTTTCTGGCTAAGATCAGTCCTTCCCTTAGAGTCTGTTGGTTTGTACAGCCTCTTTGACCCTGATAGTTTGGGGTGAAGGTGGGATGACTCTGTTTTAGAGTCTAAATAAAATGTAGTGGAACCTTAAGGGACAAGTCCTTCTTGCTCTTTTTTAATGTGGCCTTCATGTGTTCCTACTCACAGGGACCTGGGGATGTGAGCTTGGCACTTACATGGCAGCAGTGTCCACTGAGGCCACTTGCCTCGGCGTGCTCTCATGCAGGATCCTCTGGGTGTTTAGAGACAAGCTGTAAAGTTCTTAATCACTGTGCATATTCAAGGCTGTGAAGATTTGAAATGCTTGGAGTATCAGTGAAGTGAGCAGACAGCGCTGTTATGCTGACCCTTTAGTTACCTACTGTGTGGGGTGCTCCATCGGCCAGGCAGGGTTTTGTGCTGATTCCTCAGTCCTGGAGCGGGTGGGTAGCAGAGCTGAACTGCAGGGACAGGTGTAGGGCCTCCCTGGCACGCAGTGATGATACCCATCTTGGTTTCGCTTTTTGCTGAATTCCAGTGAAGACGCATTTCTCTTGGCTGTCTGAGCATGCCATGTGGAGAGAAGGTCAGTGATGAGTGTGATGAGCTAAGGGGATAGTATTTTATCACCACTGGTGTTCTATGATAAAATTCTTGATGCAGAAAATCAACTTTTTGGAAATTGGAAGTTGCTTTGCTCGCTGTAGTAGATGATACTTTTATCACTTCAGAGGTACTTCAAAAAAAAGGCCTGGATAGAAGTGCTATGGTTTAAGAAGTGTTCTGGAAGTAGCAGGTAGCATTTTTGATATTCTGGAAGTGGCATACTGCCTTACATCCTCTGTGAGTCAGGGGAGCCTTTGGTTGTTAAATACAAAGTTCCATCTCCTTTGTGTTCGTTGAAGATGATACCTTAGCTTGCTTGGTATAAATAAGGTGTCTCTTTTTGTCACCGTGGTCACAGCCTGATTCAGACAGCTGAGTTCTGTGTCTGAGCAATCCCTAGAAGAAAAGAGTTGGGATTGAAGTGAATAGTGACTACCTTTTGCTGCTACACTGTGGGCTTTTCGTGGTCAGTTATTGCCTTCCAGTGGATGCTGAATTAATCTGCATGTGGTTTATGGGGCTGACTATTAGCACAGGTGGTATCTATTGCTAACAAAAATCCAAATATTTGTTGTTAGATACAAACACTTCTGTGAATGTTACGGCAAAAGCTTATAAGAAAAATGGTTCACAGGTGATTCCAAAGAGACCATTGCTTTAGTTAACGATGAAAATTAGCTGTCTGTTTCTTGAGGTTATTCATTCTCTTAAATATGTTGGATTTGCTTAATGTTTATGTCAAGAAAATGGGTTGTGTCATGCTGGTTTTACCATATATGTGAGAATCTCAGAATAAAATCCATATTTTAAATTGGAAGAAAGCTGAAGACATTAGCAATTCATGGAAATGTGGTTATCTCTGTGTACTAGGTAAAGACACCTGTTGTGAACTCGGACACCAAAGTTCTAGTGCCTGGCATTCCAGGACATAGTACAGCTGTCAAAACTCCAGCCTTGGGAAAGGAGAAAAAGAAAAACAAGAGGAAACCAGGAGAGACAGAGGTAAAGGGCTTCTTCTTTCAAACTCAGCAAGAATGGAGAAACTAGAATCATAAATCATTGCTATACCTTCTTTATGTGAACTTGAATTTGCTTTGTTTGCTGTGGAAGAAAGGTTAATGATACCGTATTTTTGTCTGAAAGAGACTTCCCCCTGCTCAAAACACTTCCTTCATTCAGGCCCTCTGTGCCTTGCCTGTGGTTTTGCCAGGTTGTTGCAGAACTTTGTCACATGCTTGTTGCTTGCCTGTGCCAAGATATTAGTGCTTTTCAGCACTAACTTCCATCTGCTTTTCTTTTCTCATGTTATTTTCTGTCAGTGCATTTAAAAGAATATGCAACATTTGTGTTCTTTTCCAGCAGACTTAGAAGGAATGCTCTAAGTTAGGTACTTTGCTTTCAGCTGGAACTTGTGAGAAACTGCACTGACGCAGCACTGCCCTTATTTCCCCTCTGCAGGAGAGCATCGAGGAGCGCCTTGGGGCATTGGATATTGATGTGAGCAAAGTCAAAACTCCAGGTGGCCTTCCCCAAACAGACAGCTTTGCCGTGCTGCTGGTTCAGGGCTTGGAAAGCAACGATGCAGAAATCTTAAATGTAAGTCTTGCAAGCTCAGTGTGTGCTGTTAAATCTGTTCACTGGGACTGGTGGGGAGCCTTCCTGAAAGCTGTGGAGGCTGAACAGTTCAGAACCTGTTGTTTCTTGCAGCTGCTTTTTGCTGATTTGCTGCTCAAGGCAGTGCTATTATGAGTTATAGTAGTGGTGTTACTTTTCTGTTGTTACCTGCCTTACTTTCTGAGTCAGTCCATGAACTTTGAGGTGCTTTGTTTATGATAAATTTGTTATGTCACAGTTCAGACATTTTACAAGTGATGCTACCAAAGCAGCCGTGTTCCCTTTAGCTTGGGCTGGAGTGTAATCTGTGCTTAGTCTCTGGAGGGTACATTTTTCAAGCAGATACTGTTTGAAAAATGAGTAGATGATAAGTTTCACTTGAAAAGCTTATTACCTTTGCATTTGGACTAGGAGGACGTAATAGTTTTGGGGTGGGGAACTGTTAAGAATTTGATGCCAAATAGAAATTTCTTGTCACGGATGCTGGTGAAAGGCATTTATTTATGGAAGTCAAAGAGAAAATAGCAAGGGAGATTTTCATGTGCCTGTAATGCATCATTTCTAACATGGGGCAGGTGGGCTAGAGACAATGCTAGATTGTTTTAGATGAGTTTATTGAGTGTCTTAATTTTGTTAATTGTAGCTGACTTGGAAAATGAAACTCCTTTTCATAGCAAATCTTTTGCTCGTTATCCTCAGCATACAAAGGTAATGGAGTAGAAAGAGATTTACAGCCAGGAATTTTTGATTTTGCTGATTGCTCATACACATGTTAAAGCTAAATTATTCTCTGATCATATGTTTTCATTTTAACAGAAAGTGCTTAACACAAGAAAAGAAACTATAGTAAAGAACACAGTAGCCAGAATGCCTATACATGCTGTCATTCCACTGCTGCATGAGGTAGGAGAGCCTGCACTTCTTGTACTGTCACACAAGCCACATGTGGTTTGCTTTCTAGCTACTAAAAATCCAGGATATGTCTCTTTATTTTTGAAATTGGTTTGGTACCGTAAGAGGACTGAAATGTTTCTTAATTTATCTCTGATACACTTTTTATCTTGTCTGGCTGAAGCTTAACCAAAGGACCAAGTGTCACTGTGTAGTCACCCCAAGACACACTATCAAAGCTAGGAAGAGCATTAGATCATGTATTACTATCTTGAATGATTATGTGGAAAAAGAAAGGGAGGAGATTAAGCAAAAGCTTGTTTAGTCCATGGCAAGCAATCACCATTACACCTTCTTCTCAACTACTAACATGGATGATAATTTGAAGCATCAGAAAGTCCATTTGCTGTACTTAAACCTTGAACATCACTTAGTAGTAATTTTAAAAGGGATTTGGCTTCTGAACTGCTTATTCAGAGATATTAAATGAACTCTTTCTTTGGACAGAAATATTTTAATGATTAGCCTTGCCTGGACATTACTTTTTAAAACTGAACATTGGTTAGTAGCTCTTGTTATGTGAATGACATTCTGTAACATAAGATAATGGTTCAATTTCTTTTGTATTTTAATGTGCTGACCACAAATTAAGATTTAATTTTTATTTATGGTGCTGATCTTAACTGAATTATGCAGATGGCCTGGTGCTGAATGTCTGATCTTGCAGCACCTCCTTAGGCTTATGTTAATGAGATGCTGTGTTTCTTCCCTGGGACCTTTGTCGGGGAATCTTAAGTGCAAATGCTTAACTCTGTAATCTCAGTGGATGGTGAGACCTTTGTGTAACTGTCTTCTCCCAAGCTTGAGATTTGTTGTGTGAAATGGCCTTTACCTGATACTACCTTCACTTGTTTCCCCAACTTGTCCACCCTGTAACAACTGCTCTGCTAAGCAGATAAACAGACATGAAAAAGAAGAGGTTTCCTCCTACTTCCTCCTGCCAGGTTTAAGCTTCAGTGGATATTTTGCATGTTAAGAGTTCCAGCTTTCTTGTAATACTGAAACCCAGCTTTGGCAAGTTACCAGCCTACGTAGAGGGTGGTAGAGCCAGCAGTGTAGTTTTCTGGAGCCTGGCAGTGGTTAATCCTAGCAAACGTCAAATGCCTGGAGAACTTTCTGCCCCAGTGTTGGCTGTCAAATGGATCTAATGCTGGGGTTTTAAACTCATTGTGTTTGTTACTTATTGCTGACTATTTTTTTTGTCCTTTTAGCTTACAAAGAGATTGCAGGGCAACCCGTACAGGTAAGAGACAACTCAGCTACAGTTTAATTCACCTAAAACTTTTCATGTGTGTGTTATGGTCCCTCCTACCATGTATGTGATAGATTTCCATAGTAACTGCAATTAAACTGCAGCATCTGGAGGTGAAAACTCACCTCATTGTGGGTGAAAAGAGGAACTTAAAACACTTAAAGCAGTGCTTTGTCAGGGTGGCTGAAGTGAAATTGAAAAGGGAAAAGGATACCTGAAATGAGCATGTAACCCTGAGAATGTAACTGAAGGCCCCAAACGTTTGCATTATGGACCTGATCAATTAGGAAAGTAACTCTCAGGTGCAGAGCTTGTTTAATTATCAAATGTATTTAGGCATCTCTTAGTGTGGTGTTTAATAACAAAACCAGCTTCCCCCCCTCCATTTTGTTATGTTGCTGTAAGGACAGCTTTGTTGAGATCGGCTGTGCTGAGTTGTGGGGGTTAGGTTGGTTTGGGTTTGGGTTTATTTTTTTCTAAATATAAATTCCCTCACTGTAGGTGGAGAAGAAAGTAGCATATTTTGATCTTGTATTCATTTAGACCATCCATAAAAAATTTCAGAAGCACAGACCCCTGAGCTTGTCTAGTTTAGTCCCTCTCTGAAATGTCTGTTCTTTTCCTAACAAATAACTTACATAGCTCATGGGGATAGCCAAACTTTACATTTCCATCTGCATTTATCTTGCTCTGTAATTAAAGAGGAACACTTTATATAGAACTATTTAGCATCTAGAATGTGAAAGGGGTGTCTCTCAGCCAGTATCTCTTGGATGTAACTTATTTCTCTTTTCCAGTGCCTCAGTAATGGTTCGATGGCTGAAGTCTGTTTTTACCCTACATGCATCCTACCTTTCCACAGTAAGTATTTTTTATTCATGCCAATGCACTTGAGTAAAACTAGATTTAAATGATTACATAAATGTATATTCTTTCTTCAGGAATCTGCTCTCTGCATATGGCAGTGCCCAAATTAATGTGTAGATAGCCATGCTTACACCACTTTTGCTGAACCTACTGCACACTGCTGATAAATTGTTTGTCTCAGTCGTTCCTGATGTAATTATAGCCATCCCAAAGTCAAACCAAGATAAGTTATGTCACACCTGTGAGAGGGAACAAAATTACTGCCAAAGAGTAATCTAGCCTGTGTCACTAGATCTTGCAGAGCTAAGTTTTCTTTGTTCTGGTAATGCTCATATTGAGACTGTCTTGGGCATGGCCAGATTTATAGGGTAAGGGTGTGCCAAAGTTGGCAGGGTAGGAAGTAATGCCCTAGCTTCTGGATTGAAGTCCAGCCTTGCCTTACAAATGATGGATACAGCACTTGCTGGGTTAAGAAAAAGACATTTGGGCACTGTCAGTCCTTTCTGCCATTTGTTGTAGGATTGCTGAGCAGCAGAACTTGCACACGTTGCCGAGGCTGCATCTGGACACCGGTGTATGCTCAGTTCCCACTTACGCAGCTTTCTGAACAGTGCTTCGCCCCTGCGTGTGGCAGTGACTGTGGAAAGGAAAAGGAGTCTAAGAATTGCCATGCTTTAAAAGTAGATGGTATTTCTAAACATGGCTAAGCATTAATTGATCAGGCTGGAGGTGGTTCCTGTGAACCCTCAGCTCTCCCTTCTATCTAGAATAATGTAAGCAAGTGTTGCTTGCCCCAAACATACAAAAATAGTTTCAAAAAACAAAAACACTTGGAATGTGTTTGTTAACAGCTTCATTTTTTTTTCATCTGTCTCTTCTCCCAAGTTGCCTGACCTTATTCCTCAGCTGGGAATGTTATACCAGTTGATGGAGAGCAGAGTCAAAACTTTGCAAAAGCTTTCCCGTCTGCATGGAAGACTCTTCATTCTTGTCACCCAGGTGAGCTTCAACTACGTAACGTAGGATGTGCAGGGGTATTGTTTGCAGACTTCACTTCCTGTTGGGATTGCATCTGATGGGATCTGTCCTGGGGACCTTAATGCAGCTGCTGTTCAGCGACGCTGGTAACACTCAGAGCAGTCCCTTAATTGACTGTCCTGTCAGTCCCTGCTCACTGGGAGTGTTTTGTCCTGCCAAATGTGTCTGCTCACCCACAAAGTTTTAAAGAGGAATAAATAGGAGGCACTGGGCCACTTTGGAGCAGATGCCTCTCCGATTTTACTTTGTCATTTGTACTTTTTTGGCTGTTGAACCAGCACTGTAAGGGAATTAATGTGCGCTACCCATAATGTAGATTTCATTTACATTGTTAAAAGAGTTTTGTTGCCTTTTAAGGTTGAAGTATATGATTTAAGCTAAGGCTAATCTGCAAATTCCATTCAGGTTGCAGCATCACAAACAGTTCAGGATGTACCCGAGGTTAATCAGACTGCAAAGCTGGTCTATGAAGATGGTAAGTGTTGTATGCTAAGTGGAGCTCAGCTCCTGAATTCACATGACAGCCTACACTTGATGGCTGTTCATCATGCTCCTGTGCTTATCTCTACCAGTGTACAGTCTGCAAATAGATGGGTTTTGTGAGACGTCCGTGGCAGGAAGATCAGTGGCTAATGATGTGGACATCTTGTAGTTAGTTACTCCTTCCTTCCCTTCCTTTTATCTCCTTTAATTCCCTCCCAGCCTTGCTTCACAAATGAAGAAATCAGGGAATTGGAAGTTCAGTGTGCTGCTTTAACTTACCTGGCAACCTAAAATTTCTAGTGTTACCTGTCCCTGTGCTAAGGTAGATACAGTGAAGGCACTGCTATGTTTGAGTCAGCAGGGCATCAGTGTAGGGGATGTCCGTGTGCGTGAGTGCGCACTTCGAGTTTGGCTTTTTTCCTACTGCATCTTCACCCTGTGTATTGGTAACGGAAGTGACCTGGTCGTAACTGACCTGGTTACCTCATCTCCAGGGAGAATTAGTTTTGGTATGGAAATAGCACAGTTTGAAGACTTGGCAGCATGTGGGACTGGACTTGGTTTGCACAATGACATTTCAAAACCTGTTCCCCAGACTGAGAGGTTGTTTTCTCTTTGCAGACTCCTCAGAGGAGGAAGGCTCAGATGATGAGATGATTGCAGATAAAGACTCTGACGTAAGTGGAGTCGGACCAGATCTTCTCCTGTTTGCTTGTAGCAGAAATGGTGTGACTGACAAAGGTTCAAACATTTCTGTTTTATTTTTTCCCCAGGAAAACTGGGATGAAGATGAAGAAAAAGAGGAGCAATCTGATGAACAAGACATGACTGTTGAAAAGGAAATCAATGGTGATTCTGATTTGGAACCAGAAAATGAAAGTGAAGAAGAATAACAGCATGAAAGAGTAATTTTAGCGATTTGAACAAGTGGGCCACCAAGCTCTTTGATTCTGGATCCTGTTGCTGAAAGATGCTGTATTTGCATATCAGGAGTGCAGAGCATTGCACAGCCTGTGTGCAGAGGCACCTGTGGGGCACTGCATTTCTGAATCCAGAATGTTTAACCGTGCCAGCCTTCTCTCGCCCTCCTTCCCTGCGCTTACTTAGAGAAACATTTCCTCCACCTCCTGGTCAGATTATGCCTGTCATGTGGACATGCATTTGTATCTCAAGTGAAATAAATCTGCCACCGCTGTTTGTGTGGGAAACTTGGTTCAGCTTTACATTGAATTTGTTTCAAATATTCAAGGATCAAAGACAACTGGTCTATACGTTCTTTCCATGCTTCAGTTAGCAATAGCAAGTGGGCATCCTGCTGATTCTGATTTTTTTTTAAAAAAAAAAAGGAAACTGAGAAAAGAAAAAAAAGATATTTTTGTAATATTTAAATTCTGTCCTGAAATTCTTTTCTTCCCCCTTTTCATTGGCTTAGCCATACTTTGGCAATATGTAAATGCCAACTCAACTTAAAAATGGATTTTTCTTTTTTTTTTAACAAATTTGAACTCAAGACTTTTATATGTACAAATCAATGACTTTTCTTGTGCTTTAAAAGGACATTAGAACTATCACTGGCTCCTAATTTTGTTTTAATGGAGGCTGTATATAAGTTTAATGCTAACCCACAGGACAGACCATGTTGAGTTGGGTGGGGAGAGGGGAGTGACACAGGGAAAGGAGGAGGTGAATGCTTGTGAATACATAGCACAGAGCTATACCTTTCTTACGGATTTTTAATCTCTCAGTGGCAGAACAAGGACAGCTATTTGCTCAGCTAATGGAAGCTGGAGTGGTGCAAACATTTTTAAAAGCAAAACAAGGTAAAGGTTTGAGCCATTCACCACTATAATGTACAATAATATATTTGTCTATAAATGGAGCTGTTGCAACTAAATACCACCCTCTTTGTAAAGTGAATAAATATACATCTCTTTTACCAAATACCTGTCCTGTGGTGTTTGTTGAGAGAGACTTTAGGTAGCTTCAGGTGGTGCTTAAAGATGAAATGCTGCTTGTAGAAGGCAGATTTCTAGTGGAGGAGGAAGGCAGCCTGAACAGTTACGATGTTCTGCAAAGCATCTGTTGTTCCAGACTTCTTGTCTCCCTGCCTTTTAGTTGTATCCACTGATTTGTCCACAGCTTGGCTGGCACTGGGGTTGCAGCGCTGTCTGGAAGTGCAGGGCATTGTGTCACGGAATAAGTTGGAAGAGACGTTCTTGGGTTTGGAGAGCTGGAGGTACAAGGGCAGCAGGTGGAGGCTTTCAGTCTTCAGAGGGTTTTAACTGACAGTAAATCACTTACTACTGTATAAATCTGGGCTTTATTTGTTTTCAGTTCTGAGATGACGTATTTTGTACGTTGTCTGTACTCCAGCCCCCAGACGAGGCTGAACTGATGTGTCAGTGTTTAACCAATCCTGCTGTCACTGTGTGCAGGCAGGCTTTGGCTCGGGCAAGAGAGGGCTGTGAATGGAGGGGTGTTCTCTTTCGGGTGAGTGCTGGTCTGCTGAGCTTTTGAGGTGTGAAGTAACACAAGCAGCTGGCTGTGTTTCGGTCCTGTAAGGTCCTACCTGTGTCTGCATCCCAGCCCTTCCAGAAGTCGAAGCAGAAGCCCTGGATTGGGATGAAAGGAGCAGGCAGAGTATCCTGTTTGCACTGTTTGGGTCTGGGGAATGGTGGCATCGGGAACTTGCCACCGCTGCCCCTTGTACCTGTAAGGATGGCATAGCCTGTGTCCATCATTCCTAGGCACCAGAAACTGTTCCAGGAGTGGAGCTGGGAGAGAACCTGGCAGCAGGAAGAGCAGGGGGATCTTAAGGGCATTTTGCTCATTCTTGGTTCTCAGGGACATTGAGATTCTGCCAATCTCTTTCAGTGACAACCAGCTGGTGGCAGGGTGTGAGTTCTGGTCTCTTGGTTTGGGGTTAGGACAGCCAGGTCACCCTGCCCTCAGCCCTCAAGCAGCTGCTCTGTGTGACACTGTGGCTGTGGCAGCTGCGAGCAGTTGTGCTCCTTGGTCAAAAATTGCCCTCACCTGAGAGCTAGTAACTGACAATGCTGTGCACTCTGTAATCCTTAAAACTTTACCTGCAAAGCCAAGGTCTCAGCCAGTCGAGGACTAAACTGTGTCCTTTGTCTAGAGAAAGAGGCTGGAGATGGGATAGGTCCTCCCTTCTAATCTAATCCTGGTAGTTTGGGAGCAATGAAGAGAATGAGGAGGACAGACCAGCTGCTCGTTTGGAGCAGTGGAGGTTGGATGAGAATTTGTGAGAAGTCCAATGCGTGTCCAGTGCAAACCTCTGCAGTTAAGCAGCCGAGAAATCAATAGGGTGGAAACCCTCAGGTGTAACTTTTGGTTTTATTTGCCCAGCTATTATCGTGTCTCATTTATAGGGGTGTGTTTAATGTCTGTCCAGGCACCACTGCAGGGCCTCTGGGATATTTGTTTGCTGAGTTTCATGCGGTGGCCTTCCCAGTCACCACAGTCAGTTTCTCTCCTTCTGTAAGGAGCAATACCAGAGATGGCCAGCAGGTGCCAGACCAGCTCCACAGAATTCCTTGCATCACGGGGCAGCAGGAGCAGCCTGTGACTCGCCTTTGAGGATCGTTACTCAATGCAGCCTGCTGTAAGGTGGGGTGGTTCACGTTCTTGCCTCTTGTTATGCTCCTGCTTCCAAAGGGACTTAGCACCCCACCAGCACTTGCGGCGAGAAGTGTTTGTTGCCTCTCTTCCTAAGGATTTCAGTGTTCTGTCTGATTCTTGGAAGTTTCAAAAGGGAGTAAGAGCTGCCTGTGTGGGATGTGCACTTTTGCCTGTTAAACGCTGTGCAGTGTCAGAGTTACGGATGTTTTGCTTCTGGCCTCCCTCTGTGCTATGGGAAGTGATTTAATTTGTTTTTAAAAAACCCAACAAAACAAACACATTTTTGGGTTCATCCTCTAAATGACTTTTGCTAATGGCTTCTCTGTCCCAAACCAAGCATCTCAATGACCTTGGTTAAGTAGAAACAAACAGGAGCAAAAGGTGCTGTTGGAGAGGAGGAGGATGACATGGAAAGGGAGAAAAGAAGGAAAGGTTTAGGATGCACAAGTAGTTCTTAGAGAATTCCTGATTCCTGGCAACATCGGCATATAGACAAGAACTGGAAGAGAACTGCTTGGTGATAAGGAAGACTCATTTTCTGTGCAGTCCCTTTGCCCCTTTAGACTCTGCATAAACCAAGATTAAGTCTCCTAGAAACTGATCCGTGGCCTTTGGGGCTGGTTCTCTGCTCCCGGGAAGGAGGGGACTGGAGAGAGAGGCTTAGAGCAGACTCGCTTTCCTTGCAGGAAAACTGGCATCACCAGGACTCTTTTCATGTCCACATCAACGAAAGTATTGAAAATCTTCCTGCTCGGAATTGGGTGAGACCATTTGTGACCCTCCCCAACAGGGTGGTGTAGAGCTAAGCCAGATTGGAATGATCTCACACAGACTGTGTGGTACAGGAACGGATGACCCTTTCAGCTGCCTCAAGTTGGAAGTTCCTGTTGTCAGATCAAGGAAACATTTCCTGCCCTTAGTGAATCTGGCTTTCTGGGGAAGGGGGCTGACAGGGAAGGTTGGTAGACTCTGCTTTTGCTGGAGCTGCGGTGTGATTTCTGTAATGCAAAAAATCCCACGGTGTGAACTCTGGAATTGGAGGAACACGGGCAGTTGTAGTGGCTGTTTCGTCTGACTGGCTGCCAGAACGTGTAAGTTGGAAGGAGCTTGGGTCCTCTCCAAACCTGTGGTTCTCTGAAGCCTATGCTGTGTTCAGGCTCCTCAAAGCAAGGTGTATGGCTCAAATGGAGTTTGTAGAGACAACTAAAGATTTGGGAAAGGGATACATTTCACCAAGGAAGCAAATAGGATGAGGGGAAGGCTGTTCCAGAAAATACGAATTCTGGTGGATGCTTCAAGCTAAATTGCCTTTAAATAAAGGGAGTTTCAAAGTGACAGTTCTTGTTCTACAGTTCCCTGATTCCAGTGAAATACGCTTATGGGAAAAGTTTTCTCTCTCTGTATATCACTTACTCTCTAAGGTAATTCCACAGAAGATTCCCTTCGTAAGGCACTGAAACCTGTGCTTGCTTGTTGCTTCACAAAGGGAGTGCGATAACAATTTTGGTGCTTCCTAGGGCCGTCACACTCCCTTTCCCAGTTCCATAAATTCTGACTTGGTTTGCCACTCTTTGCTCATTCGAGGCGTTTTCTTAACGTGTAGTAGTGCTGTGCATCTGCTCAGCACCCAGCATGCTTGTGAGCGCACAGGGGGCATTTGGGCACACATCCCTGGATCTTCCAGAGGTGCCTGCTGGAGGCATGATAAGCCAGCCTGATGCATGGTGTGCTGAGCCTGTAAAAGATGGGAATAACTAGCATTTGTATTTCTATATTCTGAGTAAAGCAGTACTAGGAGGCACTCCGGTCCTTCTTGGTGCTTCCAAAATGTCGCCAGTTGGAAACCCCACTGTGCACGCTGGTGGGCCAATGAATGTCCTCCTCCAGCGTTGCGGGCAAGGTCAGCCTTGTCTCCTCACCATGGGTCACACCCACAGCCCTCACTGCTCTTCGTGGGTCATCTCCTTTTAGTCCCACTCTCTTTAAGAGAGAAGTGTATCTTGGTGTTGACGTAAGATGGCTCTTAGCTCAGAAGTGGGGTATTTTGCTCTCCTGGAAGCTTGAAGTTTAAATGAGATTTCAATTCAACTTGGAAATGGTACATTTGTGGAAGGACAAAATGCATTTTGAGCAGACTAATAGTTTGATGCAAAGAAAAGGGAGAGGGTGAAATGAATGATAAGGGAGGGGAAATTAAAGAAATGTTGAAGAGTTTTGGGTGTTTTTATTGGGGAGAGGCTGAAGCATTTTAACAGAATTTAAGCTGACCTTTTCTTTAGAATTGTTTGGTTTTAAAGCGCCTTTGATATACTAATTTTGTCCTTTTTAGGTACTCACAAAAGAATCCCCAGTTATGTCAGTTTTGGCTCTTGGTGTTTTTGTTGCCGTAGTTTTTGTTTTTAAATTCAAATCCATTGAATTCATCCATCTTGAATTCAGACTTCCACTGGAACATTTTGTTTCCCTCTCGGCCCTGGCCAGGAGAGCTGCTGAGGCATGGTACAGTGGGCAGCAGTGCAAGTGAAATCCTGCTCCAGAGCCACTCAGCAGATGTTCTGAAGTGTTCTGGGAAGCAGCGGTGTCCCTGGGACTAGTCATAGTCCAGCATTTAAAGAGGGATGTATTGAAAGCAGTGCTGCAATCCAAACTATTTTGAAAAGGTGACCAAATTCCGGATTGCTTCTGTTGTTTGGCCAGGCAATAAAATACCTTAAATACCCTTCAAAGAGGGAATATAAATACTGGGGACTGGAAGAAACAAAATGGCCATCAGGGCAGGTTTTTCTTCTTGTCTTTCATTCCGCAGCTCCAAGCTGTTGATTGCTTTGCAAAATGGTGGGGGACATGCAGAGGACACAAAACTGCTGTAGTATTCCCGCTCCATCCACGCTGCCTGGAACCTGTTCCCAGCCCTTGGTGGGCCATCACACGGACAAGCCTCAGCATGTGCTCCTTTGACTGTGACCTTTGGCCCTTTGTCTCACCCTGCATGGGTCTGTGTTCTCTGTGGGAAAGGATGCTGTCACGTTCTGGAAATGTTGGAATGGCAGGAAAAAAAAGACTGACCTTCATGATCACTTTTTAAATAAGGCAGAGATAGCATTTCTGGAGTTTAAGTGCACTCAGGGACCATGAAGGATGCCATCCAATCCTTGTGAGAAGATGTCTGTGGAAATGGGAGTTAAGTAAGCACGCTCTGTGTTTCCCAATTAGTTGGCACAGTGTGTTTCTCTGGGGCAGGAAGCTTTGCTGGTGTGAGCAGAATCTCATCTTTCATTCATTCCTTTCTTAAGTGTACTTTGAGTTTCCGTGGCTTCAAAAAGCACTTCCCAAGAGAACCAAACTGTTACCCTCTCAGCATCACTTTATTTGTCAGACCTTCTGTTGGTTATCACCTCTCACTTGCCAGGGCCAAATAAACAGAGCTGTTTGAGAAAACCAGCATTTCACGCTGGTTTGTATGCTGGTGCTCTGTTATCTTGGCGAGAGGGAAGGTTTGGAGGGTTTCACCCGCTCCAGCTGTCTGAACTGTAGCATTCTGCATTTCTTGTACTCTCAAAGGTTTTCAAGTCTGATTTCACAGGAAACAATCCTAGCTCAGAATGTGAAGAGTGGAAAAGCTGACAGAGCAGTTGGGAGCTGTCTGTGTTTGCAATAAATCCATGTTCAATAGAGATGGTGGGGAAACAAAACTGAGCCACTGTGCAAGTTCAACTCAGATGTGTGCCTCGAGGGAAGAACTCGACTGCAGCCCTGTACTTTCCTTTTAGAAATACCACTTCAGCTGCAGGCAATGAGAAGCCTTAGGACAGCTGCAGCTCTCTTCCTGTGCTGTCCAGACCCTGCCAAAGGCAGCCTCCAGGAGTTATCAGAATGTTTTATGCTGGTGCCTCTTGCCTTTGTATTTGAGCTATCTCGGAGCAACCAGAGTGGGTTGTGTGAAGTCTGGTCCCCCCATATTTCTCTTAGAGCTTACACGGAGATACTCCATTGTTCATCTCCCCTTGTCGCTCCAGTGGAGCAATGTCACCTATGGTGGCTGACCCTGGCCAGCTACAGGCTGCCCACCCAGCTGCTCTCTTGCTCCTCTTCCTTCTTAATGGGACAAGAGGGGAGACAGATGGAAAAAAGCTCGTGGGCTGAGGTAAAGACAGGGAGATCACATCCCAATTCCCATTGGAACTGTGGCAGGACTGGCCCTGACCAGCACAGGCCTCTCCTTACAGAGGCCCTGCTGTGCCACCCATCTCTGCCTGTGGAGGGTGGGTGTGGTTGTGGAGCTGTGACTTCCAGCTGCCAGCACTGTGCATGAAGCCTGAGCAGATATTTATAAATCAGCTCCTGGGGATGTGGCTGAGGAGGGCTGTGCAAGCTGGGGTTCTGCTGCAGAGACTGCTTCTGTAATAACCATGGTAGCCACTCCTATTCCTGTACTATTTATCACCCCAGGGCCTTTGAGAGCTTTTCAAAGCTTCCCAATCATCATTTGTACTTTCAGGTGGAGATAGTGCCCTGTCAGAAACTAAAGTTCACTTACCCAAAATCTGCGGCCTGCAGAGGTCCTAAACATTTTTTCCCACCTAAAGACTTATATTTCTCTGCAGGACAGACAATGAATTGGCAGCAAAGCTACCCCAGCTTCTGCAGACTTCCACTTTTTCATGCCCTTCTTTGGCTTTATTCACTCTTGGACAGTGGAAGTGAATGCAGTTGGGAAACACGGTGTTTTCTGTCAGGTCAGTGAGCCAAACCATCACAGGGTTTTGTCAGCCAGCTCCAATGTGTTGCATGTTCACATCTGGAGGCTCTTCTTTTGTCTTCCTCCCTGTAAGCACTACAGTTTGCTGCAGAGACAGACTATTATTACTGCTTTAGCTCTTCATGGCCTCTGGCTCACCCAAGGCAGATGCTGCCAGCTGGCAGGTACTGACTGGAAAACAGGCATTTGTGCTGCACTGGGTCCTCTGGGCATCATGGTGTGGGGCTCTGAGCATCAGGGTGGATGCAGGACTGCTCTGCAGGCTGAATCAGCCCATGGACACTTAGGCTCTCTAGGGACTTCAGTGCCTGTGGAGTTAGGTGATACCTTGTAGGTTGGGTGAATGGAGGCTTTAAATATGTCAGGGATGCCTGAATGGTGGACGTAGGCCCTGAGAAAGACAGAGGTGCTTAACTGCTGTAAAGAGCAGAGAGTAACTGCTGAGCTGTGGGAACTGTTATATTTTAAGGTTTCTACAGAGCTGAGAACAGTGCTGGGACTTAGTGGAATAAATAGAAGAGTAATAAAATGGACAATTAAACTGGTCACTTTGGAGGACATGCTCATGCTTACACGTCAGCCCTGTACCTCATGCTCCCAAGGCTCGTTACTCATCATGAAACATTTCAATACTGTGAGAAACAAGTTGGTAAAATTGGCTTTTGCTGAATATTATATGGATTGATATTGAATGTTGCAATGCTGATTTTGGGAAATGTTGAGATAATGATACATGTTAAGGTTGTTTGGTGAGTGTTGGGGTGGTCTGGTTGTGGGCTTGGTTTTTGCAGGGATTGTATGATTTGCGTGTTGTAACATTAGTCTTGTAAGTTTTGCAGTGGGACGGGCTGTTGCTAGCCTAACTTCGAAGAAACAACCATAAAAGGAGTGGGATTCCATCCAGTGAGGACGCTGACAACCACAGCAACAGAACTGCGCCGGCCCCGAGTGACGGGGGGCAAGACTATGCAAAACTGGAAATAAATATGCATAAGGCTGATGCAACCACAGGGCTATAAAAGGCGGGACCACCATTTTGTGATCGAGCCTCTGGCATCATGTTATGCTCCCAGCGCTGTCCCTTTTGCTTTGCTGATTTTTTTTATAGTTCTCAATAAATTTTTAATAACTAATTTCCATACTGGGTCTGGGTTGTTTATAACAAATACAAAACTCACATCCTGTGTCACATCTGAATGAAATTGCTTCAGGTCATTAAGAATTCTGCTGTCAGGACCAGGAGAAAACCCTTTGGATGCTCACTTGCAGCTGCCCTGGTTTTCTGCAGCCCTTTGTGGAAACCTGCTGTGGGCAGAGTGTCTGGAGTTGGCTTGGGCCTTAATGAAAGATGTGTGGAACAGTAAGCAGGGCTCTCCTAGCAGAAAACTGCTGGCCAGCAATCATATTTTAGTAGTCCCCTATGATGGCTTCACACAGCAACAGCCGCAAGGCTGCTGAGAGGAAGGCACAGAGGAACACAGCTCTCTTATTTCTGAGGGAAATTCTCTGACAACAAACCAACCTGAGCTGTCAAACAGCTGACCTGACATATTGAGACACGGGCCAAAGGGGAAACCTTTCAGTGTGTTTGCTCAAGGCCGGGTTATGCTCACGGCAAAGGTGTGTCAGTGTTCTTGGCTCCTTCTCTCCTCACTGTGTCCGGCAGGCACAGGAGCCCACAGCTCCTGCAGAAACCATCACAGCACTCAGTGGGAGCAAACTTGTGTCCAGTCCTCACACAGAGCTCTGGTGTCCAGCACTGCACCTCACTGGAATGAGGAATTGTTCCAGTGCTCTTGGAAGGAGCTAAGGAAGTTTGGCCTTCAGATCAGCTCCTTCCTAGCTCCTGACTTGCTGCCCTGGGTAAGCCGCTGCTTGTGGCAACACTTGTTTCACAGCTGACAGCCCTGCTCTGCTGGTGAGCAGCCATTGCAGGAGCTTTTGCTAGGGACATTGAACCTTTCAGATCTTCCTTAGGGAAGCTAAGAAGGGAACTTGCCAAAAGAGCATTGCGTGGGCGATGCTTTTAACATTAAATCTTTTCTCTGTGCTCCATGCCATGCCCAGTAAATATTTGAGGAAGAAAGTTTGCTGCTTCAGAAATTCCTCAAATCAGTCAGTTAGACAGTAGGGGAACACAGATCTGAGATGTGTAATCTCACTTGTATTCTTTGTGCAGAAAAATACAGGAGCACTCCTTGTGAGCTATGTGTCTAACCTGAGTGACCTTGCCACCAAGAACTTAGAAAAGTGGGGAGAGATGGAATCAGTAGCACAAGGATCTGCATTGTGATTCTCCCACAGGCCTGAGGTCTCTGTTTTGATTTACTGGGTGCTAATGATCCTAAGAAGCTGGAAATTCCAGAGGATTCATTTCCATTTGATGAAACCAGCAGAAGGGTGACAAGGAGTTCAGTTTCTGTCTACTGAAACATCACCTGGGCCTGGAGCTGTTCAAGTGCAGCTGTGTTTGGTTTTCCCTCTTCAGAAAGTCATTTTGTAACACCTTTTTTCACTCAGCAGTGAATGAGTGCCACTGGCCTCCTCTGTACTGGCCCCAGCTGGTTTTCCATGCTCCGATCAGCACAGCAGACGGTGAACCCAGCACATCCAGGGCTTCCCCAGGCTGCAGGCGTATTGCTTTGCCACGGTCATTCCAGCTGCAGTGGTTTCGCTGCAAGTGAGAAAGGGGTGGTTCTACATAGCTCTAATTTTGGTGTTTTCCATATCACTTAGCTGGCCTCAGTTAGATTCTGTGTGCTGAATTTAAGCAATTAAGCCTTTGGGCACCATGAAGGGAGATGCCGTAAGTAATGCCCTTCCTGGCAACGTTGCATAGCAAGCTAGTTTGGAGGTAGAACTGCTTGGGAGAGGAAAAAACTGGAGACATGTGGAAGCTGGCTTTGTGTTACAGGTAAGCCAGTGGCAGAGACAGCTACAGGATTCACTGATTTCTGGTATTTAACTTTCACTTGGGCATTTTTAATACCTTAGCCAATGGGGTGTGGTCCTCTTCATTTAGGAGATGATCTTAACCAGCCAAGAATTGCCATTGACATATTTCCTAGCTATTACTCCTATGAAATGAGACCTAGGAAGATATGCCTGACTCCCTGCTTCATGTACCAGTCCCACTCACAGTGAGTCCCACAGAGAGCTTTGTCTGGAACACAGGGGAAAGGGAGAGTTTATCATCTTTGGAGAAAGGGGCAGGCAGCTCAGGAGGACTCTAAGGATGTCGTGAGGTTATGCAGGGACAAAATTAGAAGGGACAAAGCCCAAGTTTAATCTGAGTACTGCAGTGAAATCATAGAATCACAGAATGCTTTAGATCGGAAAGGACCTGAAAGATCCTCTACTTTCAAAGCCCTGGCTGTGGGCAGGGACACATTCCACTAGACTGGGTTGCTCAGGGCCCCATCCAACCTGGCCTTGAACGCTTCCAGGCTTGGGGTAGCCACAACTTCTCTGGGTAACCTGTTCCTAGTGCCTCACCGGCCCCACAGTAAAGAATTTCTTCCTAGAAACCTGCAAAAGAGAATAAAAATATTTCTGTAAATACATCAGCAACAAAAGGAGGGCTAAGGAGATTCTCTGTCTTTTATTGGATGTGAGGGGAAACATAGAACAAAGGACAAGGAAACGATTGAAGTACTTAATGCCTTCTGTGCACCAGTCTTTAGAAGCAAGATGAGTTGTTCTTCAAGTACCCAGCCCTGTGAGCTGGAAGACAGGGAGAGGAGCAGAATGAAGCCCCCCTAATCCAAGGGAAAATACTTAGTGACTCGCTATGCCACTTAGACACAAGCAAGTCTGTGGATCAGGATGGGATCCACTCAGCAGTACTGCGGGAGCTGGTGGATGTGCTCACCAAGGCACTTTCAGTCATTGCTCACCAGGCCTGGTTAACTGGGGAGGTCCTAGGTGACTGGAAGTTAGCAAATGGGACACCCATTGACAAGAAGGGTCAGAAGGAGGATCCGAGGAACTACAGGCCTGTCAGTCTGAGCCTGGTGCCAGGGAAGGTCGTGGAGCAGATCACCTTGAGTGCCATCCCACAGCACATGCAGGACGACCCGGGCATCAGAGCCAGCCCACATGGGCTTATGAAAGGCAGGTCCTGCTTGGCCAAGCTGATCTTCCATGACAAGGTGACCCTCTCAGTGGATGAGGGAAAGGCCGAGGGTATTGCCTACCTAAACTTTAGTAAAGCCTTTGACACCATTTCCCACAGCACCCTCTGGGAAGAGCTGGCTGCTCTTGGCTTGGATGAGTGCACTCTTCCCTGGGTAAAAACTGTCAGGATGGCCAGGCCCACGGAGTGCGGAATTAAATGGAATTAAATCCAGCTGGTGCCTGGTCACAGGTGGTGTTCCCCAGGGCTCAGCACTGGGGCCAGTCGTGTTTCATATCTTTATCAGTGATTTGGAGGGGAGGATCAAGGGCACCTCAGCCAGTTTGCAGAAGACACCAAGCTGGGTGGGAGTGTTGATCTGCTGAAGGGTAGGAAGTCTGTACAGAGAGATCTGGACAGGCTGGATCATGGGCTGAGGCCAGTTG